>VCRD01001326.1:118820-143595 GCA_006783055.1 Trinorchestia longiramus
GCTGGAGTTAAATTAGTAGACTTTCTGATTAGCTCTGAGAATCTGTTGCTTTAAGTTCTTCCTTCAAATGCACGATATCAAAACCCATTATTTTCAACGGGCATACACACTAGTAGAGAATAAGGCAATTATTCGTTCGGAGCGTTTCAGTCCAACTTTAATTCAGCAATGACCCATGCGTGTTGTTGTGTGTTCATTAGATATACTAGAAAGGACACGAATGGCTGTCCGTAGTGAGTTTTTCAAGCATGGCGGGGACAGAGCACAGTCCCCACCCTCAACCAGCCACAACCTGGGTAGTTCATGCATTGTGGTGGGATGTTGCAACTATACAAGATATTTTTGAGGCTGATAATGCCACTGATACTGATGGTTTTTCTGCTAGCTGTTTTCGCCCTCGTTGCTGATGCCACAGCTCCATGTTATGTTAGGGGCTTCCAGACCAGTGCTACTGTTACTAGTATTAGTGTTTGTAGCACTGGTAAAGCTGTTGTTGCTGTTGTTGTTACGGTGTAGTGTTTTTCGCACTGAAAATACTATTGTTGTTAAAGTTGATGTTATAAGTATAAGTTACGCTCTTGCTGTTAGTGTTAGGATTAATAGTATTTGTAACGTTACTGTTCCTATGTCTGGTACTGGTGCTACCGTTACCCTTGTTGTTCCTATGACTCGTACTGGTGCTACTGTTACCCTTGTTACTGTTCCTATGACTTCTACTGGTGCTACCGTTACCCTTGTTGTTCCTATGACTCGTACTGGTGCTACCGTTACCCTTGTTACTGTTCCTATGACTTCTACTGGTGCTACCGTTACCCTTGTTACTGTTCCTATGCCTGGTACTGGTGCTACCTCTACCCTTATTGGTGTTCCTATGACTTTTACTGGTGCTACCGTTACCCTTGTTACTGTTCCTATGCCTGGTACTGGTGCTACCTCTACCCTTATTGGTGTTCCTATGACTTTTACTGGTGCTACAGTTACTCTTGTTGCTGTTCCTATGACTTCTACTGGTGCTACCGTTACTCTTGTTGCTGTTCCTATGACTTGTACTGGTGCTACTGTTGCCTTTTAATTACAGTGTTGGGTTAATTTTCAGATCCTTATGAAAATTAAGAGTGCCAGACAAATGGTACTCCGTAATCCATTGGTTTCCATGAGTCAAATTACGCTCGATCAATAGTTTCCATGAGTCAAATTCCATAGCCTTGTCACCACTATCAGCAAGACATTAATAATCGTTATTATTGCTGGTAAAATATTTCAAAAAACGTACAAACTAATTAATTTATTTACGGAACGGCACAAAAATAATTCGCCTGTCATGAAATTCGCGAAGTGTTTTCTCTCCTTTTTCGTCGTGATATGTCAGCAAAAATTGTCAGGGATTTGTGGGGAACAAATACAGCTTTGTTTTATGAAATAAAGCGAATTGAATTAATATCAGGAGATGCAGACCTTCGTAAATTATTAAAAAATGCGCCAGTGTTGCGATGAAAAGATATAAGCTCTGATCAGCAGGAACCGTTTTTACACTCTGGTGAATTGAAAAGAGTTCTACATAATCATTTTCAGATCTTTTTCAGCAACGGCTACAGATTTAGTTTTCTTAAGCATAAATTATATTACGTTATGCAAACATTAAAAGAGAACTTTTATTCACAGTATGTAAGCTGACAAAAATCTTCCAGCAAAGATGAAATAATTTTTTTTAGGAATGTAGGCACTCAGCTCTAGCTACAATTGATCCCATCAACTGTCGATGGAATTAAATTGGGGTGCTATAGTGATTATTTTAAATACAAGAATAATCTCTCATGTTTCCTGGACCATTTATGCAATACATGAGTCCAGTGGATATCAGAGTCATAATCGTAGAACTTCCTGATTTCCAGATGAAGACTTCCTTGTATGTTTCCAGTCACCTACACGAAGACGTAAACACATTCATTGAAAGTCATGTTGTTGCGACTCAAGGTTGAAGCCTCTAATCCTGATCATTATCATCGCCTCTAGTGATGATCACTTTCAGATCATCATATTAACTCAGAATGTCTACATTGTCGTGAAAAAACAAGAACGTTTAGGATTTGAAGCTTCATATGGGTACCTGTCTCACTCAAACTCGGCCGCTTTTCTGAAATTTGGTATGTTTTGAACTTTGTGATACTATGCGAACTGTAATCGTTTTTTTTAGTGACTTGTTTTGGTTTTTGTGAGACTGCTAAATTCCTCAAGTGCGTTTCATATAGTTTTTAATTAATTGCACGAGAAAAAAAATTGTCGGACTCATCAACGAACATGATAAATGAAGACATTTACGCATATTTCGCTTCATCAATTGCTTGGCTGCATACTTTTCACAAACACTGAAGGTTTACCCTAGCAATTTTAGGACTGAAGGACTCTACTTCACTTGATTTTTTCCCCTGAGCAATTGTTCCTTGTACGATCCATAGCCTTTTCTTCTCCTTCTCTGACCCTACTCAGTCAGACTCACTGGCCCAGCATAGACTCTCAATCTGCTCTTCGTGAGGACGGGAACGAGTTCATTAGGGCTTATTAGGGCGTCGTTAACCTTTCACTTCACGTAGAAAACTACCCTGGTGCTGGTTGCTGCTGGCTATAATGAATGTAACAATGCCATCATAAATATTCCAAGAAGTTGAGAAACAAAGACATTTTCCGAAATGCATTTTTCAAACGAGCTACAAACTTCTTAACTGGTTTCGTGTCTACTGTCTGTATGAAAGTACACAAAATTTAGTAAGATTTTAAAAAGTTAAGCAATTATATTACAGGCTGACATCATAATTTATTTTTTATTTGTTTGAGTGCAGATTACAAAAACGTGTGAGGGTTCAATTTTTTCTAGATGAATTTGTAAAGCCAGGAACGCGTAAATTAAGACGAAAAAATACATTAAAAGCAGCCCCTCTGTGCAACACATTAATGCACTCTTTCCTTAAGCTTAACTATTCTCATGAGATGTTTTATTGTTTTTTCCTAGGCAAGTTCTGTTTTTTAACTTTAAAAACTTATGGTTTTTTGAAATATTTTGCTTCTAAGCAATACCTTATCTAAAACCCTTTCATATGATATGTTGTAGTCATTATGATTCTTCATTGAAGAAATTAAATTTATGCCAAATTCTATATTAACTTTCCGGTTTGCATTAAAAAAATACGCCAAATCACGATATCAAAGCTGCCAGGGGCTCCATGTGAGGGTTGACATGTAGATTACAAAATCACATCGAGTTCTCAGTTGTCAGTGACTGGAAATTCATCAGAATGTAGAGGTGGTTTCAAAATTTGATTCAGACCACAAATGGCAGAGGCATAAGAGAAGGTTATTTTTCCAGAACCAATCTCTTGAACTCTCTTTCTAGATCAGTGATGCCCAACCTGTGAATCTATTGATAACAGAATGTTAACATCATTTTAATATTCTGTTCGAAATGAACTTGTGACCCCATAACAATAGTCTTGCTATCCCATTTGGGGCTGCAACCAACAGGTTGAAAATCACTGGTCTAAACCCTCCCACTCATACAGTAGTCATGCAGTACTCATACAGTACTCATCCATTACTCATGCAGTAGTCATACAGTACTCATTCAGTACTCATCCATTACTCATGCAGTAGTCATACAGTACTCATTCAGTACTCATCCATTAGTCATGCAGTAGTCATACCGTACTTATACTGTACTCATACAGTACTCATACAGTACTCATACAGTACTCATGTATGTCTAACCTCTTCTCGAATCTATCATTCGACTTTAACAGCTCTCCTACACGAAGACGTAAACACATTCATTGAAAGTCATGATGTTGCGACTCAAGGTTGAAGCTTCTAATTGTGCGATGACGAGTGCTGTATGTCGGCCTTGATTAAACGAGGTGACCTGATGCAGATAAAGAAACTCAGTCGTAAGATAAAAGTGTTTACAATGAACAAATTTAGCATGACATCCTAAATCGTTCTTTCTCCCTCAGACGATCCGAACGCCTGTCTACATTATTTAGTGTTGGAATGTGTGTGGTAGTAAAGAATGGACCATAGTAGTGACACATCGTCTTTTATGCAGCACTTGTGATAAATACGAAGATGGTAAATAAAATGTGTAGAACATGAACGATGAAGGACAGGAAGAAAATATATTTCAATTGCAATTCATTGCGAACATAAGCTTGCAGATCTGAGCCATCACTTAGAATGTGAATGCATAGCATGAGGATGGACAGAGTTTTTCTACTTGTGAATGAAAGCAGGTCATTTCTTCTGTTGATCAACAGATCAATCACCTTAAATAGAATATTATTGAAGCAGTCATGCATCAAGAAAACAGGCGGTGTGTTGTGTGATATTATTACGTTGGGTACGCCATTTGCATCACGTTTATTCTTCGTTCCCAACTGAAGAATCAAGTTTTTGACCTAGTTTTCTAATTCCAGTTAGTAAGCTGTGTTTCTTAATCGATTTTAAAGCTCTATTTAGTTGATGTATTTGTCAGCCAGTTGTTAAATACCAGTTTGTACTGTTTTTCATCCAGTACAATAGCAGACATTTAGAAATATTTCCCCTCAAAACACAATATATTGGGATCTAGTAAACACCCCGTATACTGTGTTTGAGTCTCATGAGAGCCACGTGTTGGTCACAATTCCAGTGCTGGCTTCTATGATAACAAAATGTTATCATGAAAGACAACACTATGCTATTTCTCATTCTAATTGCAGCTTAACTGTATGTTGTCAGTAGTGCAAGTAGAAAACTCAGAGTAGAAAACTAGTTAAACAGTAACCCCTAGTCTTCGTTACCTCTACCAATAGTCAAGCTTATTTCCTTATATATTAAGCCATGCAGTACGGTAATTTTGTGCTACCAATTGTCGAATGCTAGTCCCCAGTGATTATATGCCACACGCAGTCCTGCATGGGCACGACGAGTAACAGTGCTAGTTCACGTGAGAAATTCGTGCCCGGTCTCCAACAGTGTTACTCTTTGATTAGCATTGCCAGGCTGTGATGAGCAAACACTACTGTAACTCCACAAAAGAGCGGTGCTACTACTCCAATGGCACTAGTACTCACGTGATGCTAGTACTCAAGTGGTGCTAGTACTCAAGTGGTGCTAGTCCCTGATGCTATCCCTCCCCACTGAGTGATGAGTAAGCGGTGCTAGAACGCTGACAACCCGGTTGCCGGCGGCCGGTGACCGGTAGACTGTTCAGCAACCATTGCCCAGGGGCGCCCTCGACGGTGGGGCCTCTCACAGACCCCACGACTGGGGGGCCGGCCCGGGGCCCGCAGGAGGAGGACTAGGAGTCATCCTTGTAGGTGAGTGGGCCCGGGAAATGGAAGTGAGGCAGACGCTGTGTGGCCAAAGTAAAGGACAATCAGGTGAGTGGGCCCAGCTATACATAATGGATACAAGAAGATGCAATAGACAACACCCAACCCTAACCAATTCAATGAATGAATTGCTCGCTCTATTTACAACCTCCTATTTCTTTACTCTTTTCTATTCCTAGATTTTCAGCAGACACTTCTGTGAGCACTGAATTCCCTTCACTTCTCGCTATTGACACAACTTGCTAGAACCCTTGTTTGCCTCGTAGCCAGTACCCATTGTTTTCCTTTATTTGTAAGCCTTTTGTTCTACCTGTGTTTTCCAGCTGGCAATTGTCAGCCACTGAACGTTTGTGTACTGATTTTTTTTTCATCCTGTATCATGAATACAAGAATGACGCTAGAAAATTTTGAGCATGGAATTCACTAGAATTGTGAGTAGTCAATTCAACGAGCCCAGAATTGGCCAAAATCAAAATCAATATAAGCTTTGACTATGCAGTCTCAAAAATATTCGTATTCGAAGACATATACGAATTCCGACCATACACGAATTCTTTTGTTAGCTTCAAAAAAATCTCTTGCTAGAAGAACCGAATATTTAGTTAATTTAGATAGTTCTCGTGGAAATTCCACGATTTAGATTTGACTAATTTGAAATTATTAT
Organism: Trinorchestia longiramus; assembly: GCA_006783055.1. Lineage (NCBI taxonomy): Eukaryota > Metazoa > Arthropoda > Malacostraca > Amphipoda > Talitridae > Trinorchestia > Trinorchestia longiramus. The sequence goes on from VCRD01001326.1 coordinate 124,845, forward strand.
AAACACGAATGTCGTAACGATTTAAGACGAATTATTGTTTCAAATGAATATTTTCCATTAATATATAAACTGGCTTATACAGTCTCAGTGGAAATTCCACGGCGCAGAAGAGATAAAATAAAGGGCTTATAAAAAAATACATTTTTCCGTTTTACCCGTGGTACGATCAGAAATAATAATCACACTGGTGTTATCGAATAGATAGTTAACATTGTATGATAATTAATGAGAATTTTAACGAAGAGAGAAATTTATTTTCAATCTATTACGTTGCTTTTGTAGTACACACGAAATGGAAAAGTTATATAGTATGTAGGTATAGCACTCCTATTTTTCAAAGTTCAGCAGCTAATATTCATGATTTGTTACATATATGGTGTTCATATCTGACCATTGCTCAATAGTTCCATTACATCAAAATAAAATTAGCACCTCAATTGAAAACACTTGTACACGTAAAACTATTCCAGCACGTATCAAATCTAGATGAATGCTCCATATATTCATAAAAAATCATCAAATTCATTAAATAATTACATATTCATTACATTTTTACACGTAAAATAAAATTAATCACTTTATACAAAACTTAATCATCATTTAAATGTCAAATTACAGGTGAATCCAAATTGTACCGGTAGGTTAAATAGTTAAATGTTTCTTGTAAAATCCGTAGATTGCTACATTCTGTCAGTTCGAGGTACTTAAATGTTTGATGCAAAGTCCGAAAACTTTCTGGACTTAAGTTCAATAAACTACCTAGAAATAGGTATAGTGATGTGAATAATAGCTTGAAATAAATATGTAATATTTATTACAACCTATGGAAATTCCACAGAATAGAAGTGATAAAATTAGATATTTTTCGGTCCATAATTGCGTTACAAGTTTTATTAGATTTGACTAATTGGAAATTATTATAAGTGCCAGGATGATGAAGATTTAGGCGAATTTTTATTTTTAAATGAATACTTTTCATGAATGTATACAGAACTTTCATTCTGTTTCTTATCTATGGATAACATGGCCTAGATAGTACCATTAGAAGTTCCACTGTTTAAAAATGATGAAAAAGGATATATAAAATAAAATATATTTTTCAGTTTACCCGTGGTACTAACAGAAGCTGAATATTTTTCAAGAATACATACAAAACTTTCATTTTGTATCTTATCTACCGCTAACATGACCCGTGTAGCAGAAGGAAGCTAATAACGGAGAAAAAATATTTTAACCCACTATATATTAACTAGTAAACCCACACGTGAAAATTCACGTGTTTTTTCTGAATATTTTCGTTTGATTAGGGACTGGACGCAGGCTTTGCAAATAAGTTTCTACATTGAAGGATGTGCCTTTGGTATCCACAATACAATGCTTACAGTACATGTATATAACCGATCGAATTTCCTCCTATCTAAATCATTAAGAGTGTCACAAAGAGATGGACCAAGCAAGCAACAAACTGTGTATTAATATACTAGAAGTTGGGTTTTATTATACAGCAGGATACCCAAGTTGTTGCTTGCTTGCTTGCTTGCTTGCTTGCTTGGTCCGTCTTTCTATCACACTCTTAAGGATTTAAATAGGAGGAAATTTGGTTCGGTATACATGTATTGTAAGCATTGGACTGGGGATACCAAAGACACAATTTTCAGTATGAAAATTCCTTCAGTATGGAAACTCTTTCACAAAGCCCGCGTCTACTGACATGTATGTAAATGAAATAATTCAGTAAAAAAACACGTGAATTTTCACGTGTGGGTTTACTAGTTTTATAATAATTCGGCGGCTTTGGTATCCACAGTACCATGCTTATACTATGTACATGAACACCTGTTTTGGTTTCAGTTCTGTAATTTTTTTTCAGTAATAGATAGGAAGTAATGGGACAGACACACAGAAATAGAGAAATAGAGAGAGAAAGAGGTGGAGATACACTGTCTATTAAATAAGTAGATTGAGGCTTTTGTACCTTTGTTTTGTATCTCATTTAAATCTTTGTACATTTAGCGTAGCAATGAAAAGCCTGTCAAAATTTTACTGAACAGCTACGTTCAAATGAAAGTTTTATGGATATAAAGCCTCATATTCGTAAAGGAAAAATGAAGAGATTTTGTGTTAATGAAGGATTTTTAATAATTCATTGAAATGCTGCTTTCATTCAAATATTATCTACTCTGAACAAGTGTGTTCAATTTTTTCGCTTAGAAGACAAGAGTGTGTTTATCGTCCGGTGTACCAATGCAGGTTATAATGCAAAATACTATAGAATCTAGAGTATTATACATTTTGTACTTTGTATATATTACATACAAAGTAAGTGCGTGGAATAGTACTAAAGCTTGCGAGAGGTCCAGCCCTGTGACGCGTTGCAATTGGCTTATTGCTGTTAAAGTATAACTGTACAAAGTAAGAGAATCTAGAGGAGTTCTTTTGTCGTTCATCTCTCTAGTACAAATTACAGGTCAGGTTTTTGGCGACCAAAAGGTTGATAACACAATTTAACTTGAATGAGGTTCCAAAGTGCGCAGAATGTAGTAAAGATCTTCTACTACAATGCCTTACTGTTAGTAGTAAGAACTATGGTACGGACTTCCCGAGGGTTCTAGTCAAAACACGTAAAAATAGATCTTCGCTACTGGCGCCCGCACTTTGTTGTTCGTGCATAATAACAGGAGCTGTAATGGAGTTGTACGACGAATAGAGCTCCTTGATTGGCGGACTAAAATTTTCACTAAAATGACAGTGTTATCCGTACAGCACGTCACGAGATTATCGTATGTTGAAAAAAGGGATGTACAGATGATGTGGGTCTTGTGCGAATTTTTTATGACGTAAATTTTAGTGAAGTACCAGTGTTATTCGTACAAAGTCATTTGAATTTCTTTCATAATTCTAAAAACAGGAAGTGTAAAGATGGTGTGAAGTTTTGATGACAAATGTATCAGCTATCATCCATCGTAATTCATTTTACAGCTCAAAAGATTTAAAGCTCTAACGAATCCCAAATCTATTTTGAGAGACAGTGTCCGCCCCAATAAAAAGACATCGAAATAACTGAGTCATTGCAAGACCCATGAAATATACGATGAAAAAGATGTATAGCAAATAAAATATATAATAAATATCCTATAAGAGGTTCTCAAAAGGGTGAAGAAATTTAGTACAAAAAAGAGTAATTTCAGGAAATTATGGTAACTTTAGTAGCTACTCGTGTTGTATTGAAAGACGGCTACGTAGTTCTGGCATAACCTACACACGCTTTAACCGACCAATGTATAGCAAGCAGGGCCTTAACAGACTTATAACGGCGCAGTAGCATACCAAACGTCTTACACAAGCATTGTCTAAAAAGAAATAATTTGTACAAGGCGTAGGGAGTTTCAAAAAGTTCCCTCTGGCGTTCAATTTAAATGAGATGTACAAAAAAGTTTGTATGAGAGTGTGAGCATTACGTTAGTAAGCATAGCTCGGTAACTTGCTCACTGAGAATAGCACGGAGTGAATACTAAATACGTTGTATGAGAGGCTGGAGAACTATGTAAAATAATATTAAGGTAGTAGGCAGTTGTGAGGGCAAGTGTCGTAGTGTAGCATTAGAAATAATGCAGCATGATGTTGTCATGGTAGTTATGATATATTCATAGGTTTCTATATCCCAGGCGATGTATGAAATATATGTATTAGGTGGGTATCACACAAGGGGTAAGGTGTCAAGTGTGGGCCTCTAACGCGCCGTCGTGTCAGTTGCGTAAACAAACACTTAGACGGTCAGCAAATGCACTAGAAATATGCTGAGCTCCACAAGACGATGGGCACAACAGCGCCTTGTACATCGGAGCGTGAGAGACTCTACGACAAAAATTAGAAATGAATAACAAAAGAAAAAAGGTAAGCTTGTATAAAAGCCGCCATGTAGCGACAGAAAGGAGGACTTGGGAACTAGATCTCGGCGACGATGTAGGCTGTTGGAACGAGAGCAACATCTAGATCTTGGGCGTAGTGGAAATTAGAGGCACCTTGATAAGAGGGAAAATTAGCGGCATCTTTAAGCTGTTATGTCGTGAATGTTAACATTGGAGCCCATTATCAACAGCGAATCTCCAGCATAAGGGCAAGTTTAATATTATTATTGTATTGTCTATGTGATCGAGGTTAGCTGCAGGGTAAATTTCGTAAGTTGTTCTGAACACCCATTGATTTAACTACATTTTTTCGTATGTACATTTAATTATTCAACTATTAGGTATGCAATTGATCCATTAACAACGCACTGTTTAATAAGACTTCATGTTGTGGTTTATATGCCAAAATGCAGTAAATAATTCACATTCCTCGTCAAGTGATATTTAGGATAACATCTATTAAATTTTCTGTGTGTATCATTTACCCTCTCTATAGCCATTGAAAAGGAGTACTGGGAATACCTTTTACCATATCATGTATTCAGAGAATTAGAGTCCCTCTAATGCGATTACATAAGTTTTTTTGCTTTTAACTAATTGTGTTAGTAGCAAAGTATTCATTGAAATACAACGGTAGGACAGCATGCAGAAAAACCATGCATTGAAATTAAGATGACGTAAATTATGAGGGAGAAAAGAACTCATTATGAAATATATCATGATACAAATAAAGTAGACGAATAAGCATCTACTTTTTTATTTGCATTTAATATTCAATCAATCATTAATAATAAATTAGACATATTATTCACCACTCTTTTACACGTATCGCCACAATGTTATTTGAAAAAATGAGCCGAGTTCAGGTACTGTCTTCACTATAGAAGTAAAAATGTAAAATATGGGAAATATGTGTGAGAACTTGACTGAATTTTGGAGGGAGAAAATCCGCAAGAGGAAAAAATTCTAACTTATTAGTTCCAACATGGCTGTTCACGTTTAAGAAAAGAAGATTCTCCTCTAGTCTCACGGTTAGAACTCAGATATTATTTCAATAAACCCTGAACGCCGCACTGTCTCATTTTCGGAAAAAATTCGTGGAGTGGATGATGAAAATTAACGTACGAATTAGTTGTAGCTTCAGTTTCATGACTTTAAGTATGTTTTGATCTCAACGTTCTAAACCACTAATTTCAGTGGAATAAGATGGAAAGAGGATCAGTGAAACCTAAGATTCCCTGACAGAGTTCTAGGAACAGATGAAAGGGCTCAACGACGCTTGAAAGACGGAGTAGAAAAATTGCAGGTATATTTCAAAGAAGCGCAAAGGGCTTGAATGAAAAAACTAAATTCCATAAAGGACGATACTTGAGTATTTAGCTATATATTCCATAACATATCCAGCTTGGTCGACTGGTGAGCGAATCCGCTTGCGAGCGGGAAGACCCGGGTTCGAATCCCGCTGCCGACATGGTTGTCGCGGCTAGAATTACGGCATGGGACTTGGGTAACCGAATAATTATCGAAGTGATTATCCGACTCAAGAATGGGCCCGAAGGTTCGTTCCTATAGCCTCATTCTATTCTATATATTCCTACATCAATGTTCATTTACTACGCAATTAAATTCGCGTGCAGATTTTTTTGCCTGACTATAAATAAGTTCTTCGGATCAAACGAACTTCTCAAAGGCAAGGCTTTAATTATCAACCTGAATGACCTGGTCATTATAGGCTCTAACTCTCGTAGGAAAGTAATTCTAGAAACTCAAGGGTAACCTTCATTTAAGAGTTATCCTTGGCTGGACATAGAGAGTAACCCTCGTACGAGGGTAATATTTTGCTGTAGAGAGTAACCTTCATGTGAGGGTAATTCTCAGCTGTAGATGGTAACCCTCATATGACTGCACAGTCGTGTAACGTGTATGGCGTAGAAATTAGACAGTTTCGAAATTCAATAAACCAGGAACGGTAAAACTTTAGATGCAGAACAATGACATTCTCATACAATGCTACATGCATCACAGTCCCTCCCATAAACATGACCATGCAACATGCATCACAGTCCCTCCCATAAACATGACCATGCAACATGCATCACAGTCCCTCCCATAAACATGACCATGCAACATGCATCACAGTCCCTCCCATAAACATGACCATGCAACATGCATCACAGTCCCTCCCATAAACATGACCATGCAACATGCATCACAACCCCTCCCATAAACATGACCATGCAACATGCATCACAGACACCTACACAAATATTATTCCGCTTATGACCCACGCCTGACGTTTTTCTACACGTCATAAAACACAGTCTTTTTCTAAGTTTATTTGCACTACTTACCCTTCCCTGATATACAAGAATATAATTGCATGATTACTGTAATTGTGTCCCTTCCAGCAGCAGTAATTTCAGAGCAAGATTTTAAATAAAACACGTGGCGCACACGCAGCTTTTTCTACAGAAAGTCAGTACCTGCATTGCAGTCTCACTTTTACTATGAAGATTTTTACAGTAGGTTATGTGATGGTAATGAAGCTTCCTCTGCATTATTCAGCTTCATTTTATTTTTAATTCTCCCTTCATAATATCTTCATCAAGAAATAGAAGGAGCTGCCTCTTCACTGAAGGTTTTTCTCTTCAACATTTGCATACACATTTTCATTTTGACTTAGCAAATACAGTCTTTCTATTGTTCATTCACACTTAATGTGCTAACACTTGGTAAATAACGTACTACTACAGTATATAAATGCACTATAAATCATCTTCAGACCCTTTATCGTATTTCATGATATAAAATCTTGCTCCCCTGAAACTTTTGAAATCTGGGAAATTGGACTGGCCAGAAAAGGCAGCGCGCACTAAAAGGAAACCTTACCTTGCTAGTTGGCATCACTAACTGACGAGAGACTTCAGCTGCAAGGAGAAGAGAATATTTCGTTAATTTATATAAGAATTATTCCCATGTCTTCTTCCCCGTTCAATTTAAGAAAACAAGTTTGTCATTCAATTGTCCTCTTCACCTCGTAATTATAATTACTAGTGCAATGTGTACCCGCAAAATTCAGGATCTATGAAGTAAAATACACTTTTCATTTTTACCCGTGGTATTATAAAAATCTGAATATTTTTCATGAATGCATACAGAACTTCCATTTTCTATTTTATCTACCAATAACAGGGCCGAGTGGAAGAAGAAAGCTAATAACAGAAAAAATGGTGTGTTTTATAGTGATCCGGTGCCTTTGGTACCGACAATACAATGCATTGTATTGTCTAGTGCAATGAGTACCCGTTAACTTTGTCATGCAAGCAGCATTGCTTCGTCTTGCCATTTCGCGCTGTTCGTCCGATAGTCTTCGGCGTCTTTCTTGCTGTCGAAGTCTTGTTGCTTCTCTCTTACGGTTGGACACGCTTCTATTCATGTTGGCGTTTTTTGCCGGAATTTTATTCTGAAATATCCTCTAATATCTCTTTGAAGTTTTTTAAGAAAATCACAATTCCGAAAACAATAACTCAATTTCCAAAATCTTTGGCCTTATACTAAGTGGTTGCCAGGGGACTGGTCAAACTAATTTAAAACATTTCTTTTTGCATTATCAATTAAATATATCGAAGCATCATGATGAATTTCAACAGAAAAAGGTCCAAAGAAAATTTCTATTCGTGAAAATAAACCGATTGTGTATTCTGGTTTCCATAATGTAAGTGAAAGGGAATTGAATTGCCACAGAAAAATAATGCAATAGAATGATTTCTTGTATTTCTTAAGCTTTATTCTTGTTACTATCAAAGCTATCGATTAGAAGAGTGTGACACAGGGACAGACGGACGCGGCTCTTATTATAGTATAGATTACAAAAATTGGCCAACGCGTGTTGGCCTCTCAGAAAAATGACGCTAAAAACCTGGATAATTTAGCAGCCAAGCTGGAGAATATCCTCACATCAGAAATAATTGTACGACTATAAAAATGAATAATAAGCAGTATTTTTAGTGTCTAGAATACAACCTTATTGAGACAAATACTCTCAAGTATCTAGGACTCAAGCTCAAAGAGGTAAGTACTCCTGAGTATCTAGGATACACGCTCATTAAAGTTAACACTCTTGAATATCTAGGACACAAGCTCAGTGAGGTAAGTTCTCTTGAGTATCTAGGATATAAGTGCATTAAACATCCCTGATTATTTAGAATACAAATTCATTAAAACAAATATAAGGTTGTTGTGAATTAAATATCTGATTTTTTTTGCACACCAAGTTTGGCGGTCGTTAACTTCGATGTTTGATTTCAAAATTAGATAGTTCCCGTGGAAATTTCACGGTTTGGATTTGAGTCATTTCAAATCATAATAAAGATGAATATATTAAAGATTTACGACTAATTATTGCGTTATAAATTAATATTTTTCTTGAATATAAACAGAACTTTCCTTCTTCATCTTATCAACCGATAACATGGCCTAGATAGTACCCGTGAAAATTCCACGGTTCAAAAGTGCTGAAATTAAGAATTTATGAAATAAAGTACATTTTTATGTTTTACTCGTGGTACTGCCAGGATCTGAATATTTTTTATGAATATATAAAGAACTTCCATTCTGTATCTGGTTTATCAATAACAGGGCCGTGTTATGCAAATCAGCTCTGTCTTGAAACCAATGCATCACAAACAGCTCAAAACATCAATGAGGCTATTGGCGAAGGTGTGGCGAATGAGCGCACTGTATCGATGGTTTGAAAGATTCGGTATAGTGACTTTACTCGTTTAAAATCAGGCCTGTGGTTGACCCCAACCATCACTTCTTGCAGACATGTACTTCATTAAACTATATTGCTTTTTGTCTCGAGTAATGTGGAATAAATTTTCTGCTAAAAATCTGACATTCGCCACTTAACGAGCTGATACTTCACTCATCGCTCTTCACACACATCTAATTTGCTGACCTTGTTTGTTGTCCCGAGAGTAGATTTTGAACAGTTCACATTTTAAAATAAGAGTATGAATTGAGATGCCTGCAGTAAAATGTAGCTTCATGGAAGGCAGAGCAAATTCATTAAAGTATTTAATAACATTATTTTGGGTAAGCCAGTCAGAAGACGATTTTAATGAGCTCAAATCCTCATTACTAATGTGACAGATAATTGGCTTTAACCCTTTCAATGAAAATCCCCATTTAAAAATTTATCTTTATTTCGGCACTTTAAATTCATACACAATTTCATGCAGGTACGACTGTTTGCTATGAGCCTTGATCCCCGACAAAAGAAGGCATGTTGATAATTTCATGTAACATTTTTCTCCATTTACCGAAAAAAATAACCTAACCTAACTATGGACTCCGCTTACCACCTTAAAGATAAGTTATAAACAACTCATGCTGTAAATTGTTGGAAATTGTTATAGTTTTTATCTTAAAGTAATACAGATGCCTGAACAGAATACAAACACGTTGGGAAAAGTTTCCCTTTTCTAAACTGACTGATTAGTGGGTAATTTTCAGGCAAGGGATAGTCAGTGTGGCATGGGCGTCAAGATATTATTCCACTACTGATGGCAGCCACCACATGTACGGTCTCCATGCTGGCATTTGATAAACCAGGTTTCGTCATCCCGAACCCCAAAGACCTTTGTCACGGGACCCGGATGCTTTTGTCAGGGGACCCGTAGGCCTTTGTCACAGGACCCGTAAGACTTTGTCACAGGACCCGTAAAATTTTGTCACAGAACCCAGAGGTCTTTGTTAAGGGACTCGGATACCTTTGTCGTTGGACCTGGAAGTCTTTGTCACAGGACTTGCACGTCTTTGTCACGTGACTCAGAGACCTTTGTCACGGGCCCAGGAGGCCTTTGTGACGGACTCTGAAGGGCTTTGTTGCTGTCCTTCGAACAACAAGAGCCTCAGTCACCTTGCCTCGGTCTTTGAAGTTGCTTTAGCGGCCCTCGCCCTTGCCCCCTTTGACCCACCGTGCGTTAGGCACCTCTCATTAATTCGAGCCATTTAATGAGCACAATGACTTTCATTTTCATATTGAACAGCGTTCCTTAAGCCACCTTCCTTTGCAAATTGATTTTAATTTGGAATCCTAGACCTGTATCTTAGATACAGTGAGAGGTGATGTCCTGGCTTTAGGGGCGAGAACGCACCTGTGTGTGTATCCCTGCTACTACACTGTGTGGTGTCATGTGTTGTGATGTGTGTTGTGCTTTGTTGTAGTGTGGTGTATTGTGACATATGTTAGTAGACCTGCACGTGAAATATCACGTGTTTTTTACTGAATTCTTTATTTTGATCTGCCAGTAGACGCAGGCTTTGCGAAAAAGTTTCTACATTGAAGAATGTGTCTTTGGTTTCCTTAATACAATGCTTACAATACATGTATACCCTGCCGAATTTCTTCTTATCCAAATCCTTAAGAGCATGACAGAGAGGCGGACCAAAAAAGCAAGCAGCAAACTGTGTATTATTATACAGTGGAATGTTGTATGCTGTGCGTTGTTTTATGTGGATGCTGTGATGCATTATACATTGTACTATGTTGTGCCTTGTTGTGGTGTATTGTGGCATAGATAGTTCAGTGGTGTGCTGTTTTTTGCTGGGTTGTATGTACTGTATTGATGAGTATTACATATGCCCTGTCTTGTGCCATGTGTTCAGTTGGGTCTTGTTGTGTTGATGCGTTTTGTGCACTATGTTGTACGATGTGCTGTTCCGTGTGTTGTGTTTTGATATGTTGTGGTGTGTTGTTTTGTGTTGTCCTACCCCCTGTTCACTACACTGACATGTAGTACATCACAGCGTACATGTACCAAGTATCAGTCAACTATATACACCCCAGAAAGTAAGTTATCCCCCTATGTAAGTCATCACGCAAAAATGTTATTATATATTCACAAAATTTAGGCTTTGATTTTGTCTCTCGGAAGCTATATGTTTTCTTTCAGTGCTGCAGTTTCATATAAGAAATATCATATGAGCATGAAATACTGCAACATTCATGAAATTAATACAGGCGTCCATAGCTTATTAAAGCATGCAGGCACTGCCACACTTCGACGTGCATTGAAATGTGTCAGTAAAATCTTCCTTCCAAAGCCGTGAATTTCACCGCAATGCGTGGGTAAAGCATTGGATTTCACACACCAATCTCATAGACGCAGTGCACAGTATTGCTAAGATTACCACAATTCGAAAGGCACTGTGTCTTAATTTTTCTGCTGTAGGATCTGTCATGGTAGTTATGATATGTTCATGGGTTTGCATATTCCAGGTGATGTATGGAGTATATGTATGGAGAGTGTTTATCACACGAGGAATTCACAGTCGTGATACTCTCAAGCTGAAGGTATCAAGTGTTAAGAGGTTAATCGAAAGGCAAACTCGAGGGAAGGGAAACAAACGAGCGCCTGCACTTGAGAAGGTTCGAAGTGTTTAGTTACTTTAGAGGTGTGGAACTATAGAGACCGCTACGTAGTACCCCGCAGCACAGACAAAGGGCCTACACTTGAAAAGGTCGGGCTGTCATGTTTGTAGCTAAGAGAAACGTCAGCGAGATGAAATTTATGGCCAAGCGTCGTGTGACTCTATTTTAGACCATTGGACAGATAGGGAGATTGAAAAAGGAAACGAAAAGGTACTTGGGAGGAGCAAGGCTCATATAAAAGCGGTAGTATGGATAGATGAGAGGACTTAGACTAGGGAATTAGATCTCGACAGCAATGTAGGCTTGTTCAGCTAAAGCGCCATCGAGGGTATAGGTACAGGTTTAGGGGTATGGGTGGAATAGGTGTAAAAGTGATAAAGGGGGAATTATGCCAATCATCACACCGACGAATAACAACAAATCTCATACGTGCACTTAACAGTGTATAATGAGGGAAGAATTAATTGCGTTATATCAAAGAATTTAAGGGGAAAGATTGTTCGAATTTGTGTGTTGAACATCGAAGCATCTCAACAGCAACGGATCTCCAGCGTAAGGTCAAGTTTAACATTGTTATTGACAACGTGATTGAGGTTAGCGACAGGGTAAATTTCGTAAATTAATTTGTACGCCATTAATTTAACTAAATTGTTCCGTGTCCACATTTAATTACTCAGCCATCAAGTATGTAATTGATCTGTATTAGTGCACTATTTAATAGGACATCATGTGCGGTTCATATGTCAAAATGTGGTAGATGACTCACATTTCCCATCTCGTGAAGTTAGAATAACATGTGTTAAATCTTTTTGTGTGTATCATTGCCTTCATCTTGTCATTGAAAAGAAGTACTAGAAACATTTTTACCATATCATGTATGCAGAGGATTAGAGTCCCTCTAGTGCAATTACGTATTTTTGTTGCATTTAATCGAATTGTGTTAGTTACAAGTACTTTTTCGAAATATGATGGTAGGACAGCATGCTGAAAAATCATGCACTGAAACCAAGTTAACGTAAATTATGAGAGAGAAAAGAATTCATTATGCAATGTATCGTAGGACAATTAAAGTAGGAAGAAAGAGCAATTTACCTTTTTAAATGCATTAATTATTTATTCAATCAATTAATAAATAATTAATAGACATGTTATTATTCACCACGCATTTAACACGTATCGCCACTGATCCATGTGAAGTTTCACGCAAACGTGATTATTTGTCACCAGTTCAATAGACGATCCCGATGATGTGTAGGTTTTAAAGAACTAGTACACCCTTGATCAGAGCTTCATCAATTCTTCTCCTTTGCACTCCCAACAACAACATCACCTTCACCTAAACGTCACCTCACCACGAGCATCACAATCCCCATCTATAAACACCACCATGAACATCACTACCACAACCGTAACATATTTTTCCCAGCATAAGATTCACCTCAGAATTCCCTCTAAAATGCATCTGGAGACTTCCAAATTCATGGTCATTTTTATTACGTGCATATTGTCGGCACCTTTAAGTGACAAAAAGCAACATTAGAGTAAGAGGCAACTCTCATATATGCCTGAGTCCCCCTCTCTCAATCCCCCCTCTCTAATTTCCACTCTAAAAAGTCCCCAAACTCCCCGAGTTGAGTTTTGGTATCACAGATACCGTCTCACTGAGCATTTCGAGCAAGATTGATTCCAGCTAAACTTCTTCGGTATCTCATAATTGGGATAACTTTAGAGGACATCCTCCTTCTCACGCATGACTGAGACTCCCCGTAAAATTACCAATAATGAAGTTCATGCTCTACGTCGACATTTAGACTAGACGCAATTCTATTGATCAAGCATCCCGTAATTGAAACAAGAGCTTTACATGTGCACAGACGATAAAACTTTCTTATAATATTGAGGTCCTTTAAGAGACGGATTTCTAGTAATTATCTAAACCGAGAATTGTTGGTGAATTGAAGTAGGAAACGTTTCTTTCCGTCTGCAATATGACTCACAGGAAAGGAAATAAGTATTCATAGATGTTCAAGATTAAATTTTGTTAAACCACTAAACCATTCAAATACATGGACTTCAAAAAGTGAAAATAAATTAATGGATAGGTAATTGTCTTAAGGGAATAGTGAAGAAAATGTTATTTGTAAAACATTATGCGATTGAACTCAAGAATAAATAAGGTATTCACCCAAATTGTTTATCAGTCTCTGGTGCGTAGTTAAGTAATTATTTTAGCCTTCCACAGCTGAAAATCTCCTCCTGTAATTCTTCACTAGTGTGCTGTAACATTCCTTGGAGAGACCAGCCTTGTCTTCTGCACAATTGTTACCTATATTTTTTTCATTTTCTTAGGGTCCCTCAAACCCTTCGATATTCATCAATACATTTATATGTGGCTTACGTTCAACAACTTTCTAAATAACTTAAAATATTTACAAATGTAGGAGTGTTAGAACCATTTGCGAGTAGCTTTGTTCGTGCGCTTTTAATCATTGTCGAGTTGAAACATCCATGTCTCTCATAGTCCAAATTTTCCTCAAAATTCCTCCCAAAATTCTTTGGTAAACAGATAAATTTATTGTGTTCTTTATTATGCGCATAATCCTGGTACCTTCACATAACAAAATGCATCATTACAAAAAGAACTGCAACCACAAAATTTCACTGCTGGGATTGTATCCATGATTTTGTAGGCTGAGCCATTATTCCCCAATATATGAAAGAAATTATGGCCAAACAATTCAATTTTAGCCTTACTTTTCTGGAATATATACAGGGTGTCTCAAAAAAATGTACTAACCCTTTAACCGTTGCTAACATGCTGTCTTCTTTGTGTTGCAGGTGTGAGGTTCGAATCTTTGCGAACATGATTCTTTAATGACATTTAATCATGTTCGTAAAGGTTCGAACCTCACACCTGCAACACAAAGAAGACAGCATGTTAGCAACGGTTAAACGGTGAGTACATTTTTTTGAGACACCCTGTAATCGCAAAAGTCTACAGATGGTCCCGTGTCGAGGGAAACCGTGTGACTGAGATTCATGAGCAGCAGAAAAACTATCCTCAAGCTGGGAGACTTCTGGTCGTGTCGCTATAGTTCATCACTGATACTTCATCTACAGACCGAATTTTTTTCCATCAATATTGTTTTTGAAACTCCTCATGAGTCACCTCTCATGCTATTCCAATCTGCCTAGTACACACCGTTAGGCTCTGTAGAAATCGGTGGGGAAAATGTTGAAAGTCGTGCGGGTTCAGACACGTGAATTGTGAAAATCTAGCGAGTTCAGGCACATGAATTGTGAAAATCTTGCAAGTTCAGTCACGTGAATTGTGAAAATCTAGCGAGTTCAAGCACGTGAATTGGTAAAATCTATCGAGTTCAGGCACGTGAATTGTGAAAATCTTGCAAGTTCAGGCACGTGAATGGGAAAAGTTGGCTCAAAGCTTCCACTTTAGAACGAAGAAGAAAATTTGAGACGGCTTTAAATTTCGACCAGTATTGCTGACAGAAATTGTCAGATAGCTCAGCCTGTCAGCAATGAGAGTCAGGATTTCCTCGTTTGGTCATCGGAAACTTTGCCATGGGGAAGAATACTTCACCATTTTCTTTCAATCTTGCGACGGTAATGGTAAATCCAAAATACTCGAAATCTTTGAACTGTTGAAAATTCTGTAGTGCGTTTTGTAGGATTTCTTTTACCGTCATAACAGCAGGACTCAAATGTCATGTGTGACTTGAATTAACTACTTTTTGTTTTAATACGAGTATCTTTTTCAATTTCTGCTTCAAGTGCCAGTTTCTACAAAAAAAATCTTATGCTCTCTCTCTCTCTCACACACGCTGCAATGACATTTGTACCTATTCCATACAGATAAGTACAGTCACAATAATTGATATTTCGGAATGTTCATTGCAACACAATTTGAAACTGAACGAATTTTCAATTCTGAATCTGCACACTAGGCATAATTTCATCAATCACAGTGAAGAATCTAAGAAATTTAACATCCATCAAAAGAGAGGCAGAGGAACATACTGTGCTACACGCCGAGAATTTTGAAAAATAAAAGCTCAGTTGCTTACAAACAAACCCTGTGGTTTTCATTATAATTTTATATAAAC
This sequence comes from Trinorchestia longiramus, assembly GCA_006783055.1. Taxonomy (NCBI): domain Eukaryota; kingdom Metazoa; phylum Arthropoda; class Malacostraca; order Amphipoda; family Talitridae; genus Trinorchestia; species Trinorchestia longiramus. The sequence continues at coordinate 140,315 of VCRD01001326.1, forward strand.
TTGTACTCAATGGTAGCAAAAGCCGCCAGCAGGACTATGAAGATCATAGTCCTGCGCCATCTACTGCCCAGTACTCGTAACATTTTTTTAGAAAATGCTCTTCTGCCAACACGAGTCAAAGGCGGGCGAGTAGACACTGCATTGGCTCGTTCCCTGCAAAAAAATGTGATTGCATAGCCAAGATCAAAAAAAGGGGAAAGGGGAGGGAGTCAAGTGAGGGTCAAGGGGGTCAAGTAAGGGTCAAGGGGTTAAATGATGGTGAAGGGGGTCAAGTGAGGGTCAAACGGGTCGCGTGAAGGTCAGGGGGATCAAGTGAGGGTCAAGTGAGGGTCAATTAAGGAACAAGGGGGTCAAGTGAGGGTCAGTGGATATCAAGTGAGGGTCAAAGGGGGTCAACGGAGAGTCAGGGAAGTCAAGGGGGGCAGGGGGGTGCAGCGTCTTATGACCGTGAATTGTAGAGCATCGGCCAAGCAACGCCAGGCTCATTAAACGTGTCCTGCTAATGGAGCAATAAATACTCGCCTAGTTACAGTATTCTTCAAATATTCGAAAAAATACTCCCCTAGCTAGAGTATTGTACAAGTGGGGATTAGATTTTCCCCAAAGCAAAGCGCCGTACAAATACTCATTGCGAGCATAGGTTTGACAATGAGCCTGGATATTTTAATTGGTTTACCCAAAAGTTGGGATCATCCCTAAGACAGTTACCTAGATAATAGGTAATCTTCTATGTCAATCAGGGTTGCATGAGTACCAGGCTGTTATGCGTGTTGCAGACCGCTGTACTGCCCACATACCTGCATGCTGAACTGATTACCTAGATTCTAGGGAGTACCTGTGTTGCAAGTCGACATATGTATGTAAGCACGGCTGAGAAAATGGGTTGCATCGGCAGTTGCGACTGTGACGGACTGCTTTGATGCTGTTCATGCAGTTCATGACAGTGCAGTTCATGACAGTGCAGTTCATGACAGTGCAGTTCATGACAGTGCAGTTCATGACAGTGCAGTTTATGACAGTGCAGTTCATGACAGTGCAGTTCATGATCAGTGCAGTTCATGACAGTGCAGTTCATGATCAGTGCAGTTCCTGATCAGTGCAGTTCATGATCAGTGCTGCTTATCAACAGTGCACTTCATGACCAGTGCACATCATGAATAGTGCAGTTCATAAACGGTGCAATGCATGAACAGTGCACTTCATGAACGGTGCACTTCATGAACAATGCTTTTCATGAACAGTGCAGTTCATGAACAGTGCAGTTCATGAACGGTGCAGTTCATGGCACAATGAAGACTTGGCTGGAAGAAACTTTAGAATTTAAGATAGCGCAACAATACAATTGAACTATAGAGACCAAAGTCTCTATGTTCGAAAACAACACGTAACGTAGTGGTGCAGCTCAAGAATAACGACGTATATAATGCATACAGTACACTGGTCAAGGCTAAAATAAAGTTTGCTGGAAATTAGGACTTCAACTTATGGTATACAATATAATATATATATATACTGTATATATATATAAATATATATATATATGTAGCCTTTTTCGTGTTTTCAGACGGTCTTACAACAACAAGCAAAAAACAGATCACAGAACAGTACTACACAAACTAACCAGACAACTACCAACTCCAATAACCGCACACAAAGAACCATATACTGACAATATTACAAGGAACTTAACAATACAAGGAACTTATGTTAAAATAATGTTCGAATTAATCTTAAAGTGAAGCTTGTATTTAATTGGTCTCGCTTGATCTCACGTAGTTGCAGTCATGTGTGTTCAGGGGGCGAAGTGGTGTGAGCGCCCTGTCCATGTCTCACGTCAGTCGTACGAATGTAAGACATTTCTCAGGATTATGCACCCATATATGGACGAGTGTAAGACATTTCTCAGGATTATGCACCCATATATGGACGAATGTAAGACATTTCTCAGGATTATGCACCCATATATGGACGAATGTAAGACATTTCTCAGGATTATGCACCCATATATGGACGAGTGTAAGACATTTCTCAGGATTATGCACCCATATATGGACGAGTGTAAGATATTTCTCAGGATTATGCACCCAAATGTTGACGAGTGTAAGACATTTCTCAGAATTATGTACTCAAATGTTGACGAATGTAAGACATTTCTCAGAATTATGTACTCAAATGTTGACGAATGTAAGACATTTCTCAGGATTATGCACCCAAATGTTGACGAGTGTAAGATATTTCCCAGGATTATGCACTCAAATACAGACGAATGGAAGTTATTTTATGAGATTATTTTCTCAAAATGTGAAGCAAAAATATAGAACCGACTACAAAATCTTGCACGTGCAGCTTCAGGCTGGACGATGACTGCAGTTGTCTTCCATTGTTCGTAAGTTGCGTTGTAGGCGTGTTGCTGTGGACTGTTTCCATGGTAACGGATTAAGTTCGTTCTTGATACTCAGTTTTTTTATTGCAATCACAAGTTGCGTCACGCTGCATTGCCTTCAATTGCAATATCTTGTGAAGCAATGCTCGAAGTTTAATCAATTACAAAGGGAAAATAAAACTAGATTAAAACAAAATACGCTCGTACGTCAAAACATTAATTTGAAGTACTTTACGTAAATAAATGAACTGATCCCGAATTCAAGTAATAAATGAACTGACCCTGAATTCAAGTAATAAATGAACTGTTCTCCAATTCAAGTAATAAAAGAACTGATCCTGAATTTAAGTAATAAATGAACTGATCCTGAATTTAAGTAATAAATGAACTGATCCTGAATTCAAGTAATAAATGAACTGATCCTGAATTCAAGTAATAAATGAACTGATCCTGAATCCAAAATGAAAAGGCACGTCCTTCTCTCATGATTCGTCTTTCATGTAATTAAAAGTCTTAGCTTTGAATACGAAACCATCGAAAAATTTCAACATGGTATTCAACGAAAATCTTTTTGAATTTCTGAACGTTCTATCAATTAACAATCGAGAATGAATTTTTTTACTTCGACGAGCACTGACTGTCGTAGAGGCCGCATGAGCTGCCATCAAATGTTCGGCCGTAGCATCAAACCTTTGATGTACCATCACCGAACTGCATTAATCCTCTATTGGATCGTGCACGAACTGCATCAATCCTTTGATGTACAGTGAACGAACTGCATCAATACTTTGATGTACCATCAACGAACTGCATCAATCCTCTATTGCATCGTGCACGAACTGCATCAATCCTTTGATGTACAGTGAACGAACTGCATCAATACTTTGATGAACCATCA
>VCRD01001327.1:0-16723 GCA_006783055.1 Trinorchestia longiramus
GAGGGTTTAAATACTTGTTGGTATGTAGGATACATTTTTGTGAAATTATTTTTAACAGTAGGTATTGAGAAATGAAAAAGAACACGAGTGTTCTTTTTCAAAATTTTCCTTTGAACAAATAGTTTTTCTACCTCCTTCAGTAAATCGATTAGTGTGAAGTGGTTATTCAACCAATTTTCAAAAACTATAATTATTCGAAAAGAAAACAAAATTTACTACATTGTGAAAAAAAGAAAATTAAAATATGTTAATTTAAAGCGGAGCTATAATCAGTTAAAAAGTCGGGAACATTTTTGTGGGACACCCTGTACAGGGTGTCTCAAAAAAAAGTTTACCCAATTTCAAATAATCCTAATTCAAAAACTATTAAGGTTAAGAAAATTTAAAAAGTTGCATGTTGTTTGTCAACCATTTCTCTATCTGTGGTGAAAATTTAATGAGAAAATTTGAAAGCATATTTTTGCAGCATTATTTTTAATAAGAGACGCTGAAAACATGTTTGTGCACAAAATCTAAAATACAAATTTAAAGGTGCTAAATAATATTTAAACAAACTTTAACAATTTATTACTAATGAGAGGCAAATTTAATTTCAAACAAAAAAGACTTGAAAATTTGTTCCCTTAGTTCCCTTAAATGTGCCCTCCATCTCTTTCAGTACACAGTTGCATTCTCTTTCTCATTGCATTCATAACTCTTCTTATCAGAGCATTATCTTGTCGAAGCGAATTCACTTCCTGTTCAATTCTTCGCTTCAGATCGTCGATGTCTCTTGGTGGGAATTATAAACTTTACTTTTTAAGTGTCCCCATAGGAAAAAATCACAAGGAGTCAAATCAGGGGATCTGGGTGGCCACTCAATACGCTGATTTAAGGAGATAATACGATTTCCGAATAGCTCATTCAGTCTTTCCCTAACAGCAATAGTTCTGTGAGCAGGAGCACCGTCCTGGATCCACCACGTTCTATTAATTATATTTCCATGAGTTTCTTGGAGTCTTGAAACTATCATATTATTTATTAGGTCAAGGTATTCCAATCCATTTAAATTGTTGTTGTAAAAAAAGGACCCAGGAGACATCCGTTTTCACAAAGTCCCATCCAAATTGAAACTTTTTCTCCAGAAATTTCAACATTGTAATTAAAGTCAGGAGGATTGTTCTTAGGTGCATATCTGCGAACATTATGGCTATTAACTTTGGCATGTAGATGAAACGCAGCCTCATCTCCAATCACAATGTCCTCAATGAATCGATCATTTTTTGGCAGAAACCACTGAGCAAAATTTAGCAGCCGATGAAGATCAGTATCTAGTAGTTTATGTCTCCCGTGCATTTTGTAAGGATGCCATTTCAATTCTAACTTTACAATTTTGTTGAATGTGCTTTTACTTTTGCCCAATATATTCTTTCTTGAAGAAATGTCTGGATTTGCTAACAGTGCTTGGTGAACAATTTCGACATTTTCTGGTGCTCGTTCAGTACTCTTGCGGCCTGATCGACCTTTGTTTCGATTTAGGCTGGTTCCTTCAGTTTTGTACTTCCTGACATTTTTCCAGATGGTCACCTTCGATGGAGAATTTCTTTCAGGGAAGCGNTGCTTACAACACACGTATACCCGTTCCTTTGAGAAGTCAATACCTGGCATATGATAAACAGTGTATTTCAGCATGCTCTATTTCGGCTTTCGAGCATATATTCCAGAAACTATATTCACCATCATAATTCAGAGACCAAATTTCATGACATCTCATCTTCTTATTCAGTGGACGAATTTTCTTCGATCTAAATTTTTGAAAGCGTGACAGAGAGACGGACCAACCAAGCGAGCAAGCACGTAAGCAGGCAACAAACTGATTATTATTATATATGATGATAGCGGGATTCAGTGGAGTTTACGTTTCACGCACACGGCGTTCAGCAGCGGGTTTTTGTAGTTTATGCAAAGAGTACTTGAAATACCAAAAAGTTTAAAATACATCATAAAAACACAAATTAAAATAATTATGGTAAATATAAGTCTGTTAAATTTTCTCTATTTATACTCGAAGAGTATTGTATTATGAATTCAATACAGCTATCAGTATTCTGCGATCCTGAGTACATGAAAAATCTGAAACAAAAAAGGAAAATGGAACGAAAAAGCTTACTGTACTTTTCAAATACAAACATTAATATTAGCTGAAAGCATTTTTGAATTCTCTAGAAATTCTGAAATGTTATGGAAACACAACAAAAAGCTTATTTAACGTAGAATTTAGGAACTTCCTCATTACCAGTCACGTAATCGCAATGTACATAGTCATCAAACTTCATTTGTACCTGTAAGGAAAAGGGCGATGATCGCTGCCGATAGAACTTTTTTGTGTTACAAGCAGTGATCATAAAGAAGCTGTTTTAGTTACGCCAATACGAGTATGCCTGCCTTTTTAACCGGAAATCGCACGAGCTTTCACCTAAGGCTTGTACAGCAGTGTCAGTGTGGAGTATAAAACCATTTTCAAATATTTAGAGGAACTCTGAATCTCATGTAGCGCAATTTTTTTAAAAATTAGGAAATTGGGATCAGTTTAATTTGAATCATTGCTACCAGTTACGAATAATGCGTTTCTCTGTTCATTTGAAAACATTTATTTTTTCCTAAATTGATATGCTTATTCTGTGCAAGCTGATGGCACTGTAAAAGAACATGCAGTGTCATCATCACCCTCTCACTCCTAGCGGTGACACCATAACATTTTCGTTTGTGAGCTGATTTTCAGACACAGGCTCATGTGTTTGGCAAGTCCATTCAAATCGACATTATGGTTACTTAACCCAACAAAACGACTCAGCCGTCTGTTAGTTAGCACTAAAAAATTCTGAACGCCTCATAATTTCGCTTTTCCTAGATTAACTCATTTTCACATACACACGTAGCAATGTGATCCTGTTGAAAAAATTCCTGATTACCAATTTGTTTAAAAGCTAGTCGAGATTTTCAATGAGAATCTCACCTAGCTTTCTTTATTACAGTTTCTATCTATATTACTAGTTAAGTTAAAATTCTGGTACATTCATTTCATGTGATTTGAATACTAATGTCAATGTTCATAATTGTTATAAAAAAATGAGTGGAACCAGCAACTAACCAAAATTGTGCACAGTCCCTTAATACAAAATCGTAGTTGATTTGTTTTCTTTCACATACTATGAGCCTTCAGCCCTTTGGCACCTAAATAAGAGTAGAATAGAATAGAATAGAATAGAATGAGGCTATAGGAACGAACCTTGTGGCCCATTCTTGGGTCGGATAATTACTTCGATAATTATTCGGTTGTTTACCCAAGTCCCATGCCGTATTTCTAGCCGCGTCAACCATGTCGGCAGCGGGATTCGAACCCGGGTCTTTCCGCTCGCAAGCAGATTCGCTCACCAGTCGACCAAGCTGGTGATAACATTGCATCATACAAGAGTCAAATAAAAAACACCGACAAGAACTCTATCTCTTTACCGGTCATAAACAGAGGACCAATAATAAAATAATTCAGACTTTTAATGACCAATAATAAAAAATCTGAGTCCACAGACACTTCTATCATGGTGGACCCAGGCATGAAACTGTACAATGCTTCATTGAACTTTAATTGATTCGTTGATTCCACGACACGATATGCGCTAATGATTCAGTGCCAATTTATTTAAAAAATATTTTAAATAACAGTGAAATCCACACTCAAATTTAATTAGAGGGAAAATTTTATCTAATCTCATTAACAAACTGTTGGTCGCAGTTATAAGTTCGGTACAAGTTTCCTGTGAATGACCGTTGCATACTCATGCATGAAGTAGATGCCATTTTCGAAGATGTTGATAATTCGCTATTAAACTTGAGATCAATGTTCAAACCAAAATACCCTTCAGAGCAAATAGTTATGTACCAAATTACATTCCGTTAGGCAATGTTCCCAGAAATGTTGGTCAAGTGTTTTGACAGGCTTCATGCTGCAGGTACTAGAGATTCAATTCAAAAAAGGAGTTGTCAGTTCAGATTGAATCGAGCTGAGGTCGTCAATTGTGAGAGTAAATGGAATAATGCTAAAATGAACTAGCATTACATAGAAGAAATGTAGTAGTACCGTGCAATAGATAAGTTTCTGTTATGGTACGAGGATGAATTAGTAACGGTAAAGGCACTGGAGGACATAAAGAGTTGGCAGCGGATCAAGTCTCTTTGATCGTAATTTAATCAATATGTGGTTTTACTTCGAAATATTACATAATAAACCAACACACTATGGTTCCTTATAAAATGTATTCTACGCTTCACTAACCATTTTTTGATACTTTATGTTCAAATAACACCGTCAATGATCTCACCACGAGCTTCAAGAGAGCTGTTTGATCTGTGGTAGCAACTTAGCTTAAGCAACGCAACTAATGATAACTTTGGAATATTTTTACAAATAGTGTGACTAACATTGAAGTTCAATGTGTACTGTATCATTCTTTGCTTATTTCAAGGTAAGCCAGAGTAGCAAACGTCACTTCAAACGAAAATTTCTTTCAGATAAACTTATTGATGATGTATTGTGGCAGTTGTTGACAACAGCGCTGAACGTCATGCCGTGTAAAGAAGGGTTTCCTTTACATTTTCTAGCAGGACTCTGCTTTCATTAAACTGATAGATTTCAGAGCAGCCAAGTCATTATATAATTTTTATCTATTCACTGATGGTCATAGACCGAGATATTCGTAACAAAATTTTAATTTACATCTACGGTGTCCAAACGGTTCAGGCAAAAGGATCATCTCCTAAAGGTCTGAAGAGTTCAATATTCCTCGGTGTTACTGAGGAAAATACCACAAACGCAGTCAGCAGCAAACAAATTATTCATTTTCACCATTATCCTTTATTCACCACTCACCGAATCAGTGCCTCTAACACAAACATTCTTACGCTGGAACGGCACTGATTAGCTCAGATGTCATTTACCTTTAAAGTTTATTCAGTGTTACTCAGTGTTGCTCAATGAGTAAAACACTGAGTATTTTACTGTGATATGTTTTACTGAGTACTGGGACATATTTTACTGAGTACTGGTCAATGGGGTGTGCTGCTTATTCACAATACACTCTACTCTGTATGAAACTCTGCAGGACAATGAATCTACTAAGAAATACCCAAGTACTCGTATTTCTGTTGTGCTAATTGTCAAATATTTAATACACAACGTCTACTACATGTATAAAATCCGTTATTACTGCATTGCCTATTAGTAACTAACTGTAATTTCTTAGAATGAGGTAGAAAAGGATGCGAACACTTTTATAAAATAAACCTAAACGAATCACTCATACCACTTGATAAATTCAAAATAATTTTTTCACAAAAAATTGGTCTCTTCGTAGTCCCGAAAATGATTGTCGTCATAACGAAGCCAATTAAATACTCTACCAAAGAGAAATGCTGTAGTAGCAAATTTAATTACGATTGCAAAGCTTGTTTAAATTCTCTTCATGAATCAGCACATTTAAAAAGACCTTGAAACTTCTGAAACGTCGTCAGCAGAGTACGTATCCATGGCCGATGGTCATTTAATCGCAGCGAAATTTCTGTATGGATATGAAATAACAACTGCAAGTCACTGTTTTTAACCTTGAGTTGCTTCAAATTGTTTACGCGAAAGACAAGACTTAAAGTGAAAAATCTAGGAGAGATGCAGCTGAATATATTGATGAAAAATCGAAGGAAATGTTGAGTTGATGTGTCATGTGTTGGATTCTTTAGAAATGAGAATAATAAAAGAATAAATATACAGTTTAATGGAGAAATGATGCATGGAATTCTATCTTCCGAATACTTAGGGTCACACATTGTCGTAAATAGAAGGGTTGAAAAGAAACTTGGACGAGGAAATACAAACAAGGCTTGGTTGGAGTTGCAGTAGGGGTGGAAATGCAGGAATCTTTCCGCGAGTGAAGAAGTTTGTGAGAGAGTATCATTATTCCTATCATTTGTGCTCTGTAGAGACGAGGTGACTGAATGTACAAAAAAATGGAGCTGTTACAAATATTATTCTAGATGAAAAAGGATTGATTATTCTGCGGAGATAAAATAAAGAGGAGCTAACTTGCCAGGCATTGCGAGCGAGTTGCGCCGCAGGAGAGTGCTAAGGTGAAAAAGTGACTTCGGAGTCTACTCTCCTTTGGAAAGTAAAGAATGGTCGTCAGCCACTAATTCATCATAATATAGTCGCAATTAGGGAGTGGGTCAGGGACTTATCTTTTTCTCTGAAAGGGTTAGGAAAGTGTTAGGAACACTTTCCTAACCTACGAAAATATCTTTCTCATTAATTAAAGAAGAAGCAAGCTTATCTTTAGCTGAATGTGAGGAGTGAAACAGGCAACGGCACGTATTTGAAAACCAGTTTTTTAGTGGTTCTGCATATTCTCTGATTTTCGCGTGATGTGATTGTCACTTTTTCCGTCTCTTTCGTAATGCAGGGAGAAAGTACCCAAGTATTTTATTTATAATAAGTTGACATTTTTCTGAGACGCTTTTGAATCTCTAGTGAATGAGAACAGTTCAATTGAATATTCCATTCTGTTTCACGGATACAATTAGACCGTCCGGTGGTGAAATTCTTTGCACATTCCTTGACGTCCTTCAAATTTCTTAGAACTTTGAAAGTACACTCACAATAATGAATTATTATGTTGAAGTGAAACATATTTAGATTGTAGATATGAGGTTCTACTATGAGGCACTTTGAGTAAATATTTCAGGATAAATCTTCACTGGAAAAATCTTACAGAGTTTGATATTAAATTCTGCTAACTTTACAGAGTTTTTCTGATATCAACTGCGAACAATTTCTACAACAATAACCACAATTAATGAAAATATCACCACCGATTTCAACTTGTTCAAAAATTCAGTTTATTTTCCTGACGCAATAAATCATATAGTTTTTCTGACCACTGGTACAACAATTCGTCTAGATTGTAGTTACCTAGAAACAGGTTGCTGAAGTGCGCCATAATGGCGGCAGGGATCTGGGAAATACGTGGGCTGCTTGCGTGTCGAACTTTATTAAAATGAAATTTTAATAAGAAGCAAATTTTTAGCTTCGAGCAGAATTGGATTTGCAATTTATTTCGGGGCCCTTTGCAATGTTGAAACTGCTGAGTCATTGCGAAAGAACGTTCCACAGTCACTGTTGTGCTTATATAACGAATTACTGATGTGACAATTTTTCTATACACCACACAAGAACAAGAAAACATGAACGGAAAGACATCGACTACTTTAATATAACTTACATGGAAGTAGAACTGTATAGAATGCTTACGAAAATTTATCAAATTGATATGTAATGAACTACAAAAGTAAATATATACTACTAGGGCAAAAAATAACTCATCCCTTGATATATGAAATCTTCGATAAAAATTCAGTATTGCATAAACATTTTAAACATCGCTACCTCATTACTGAACCAGGATAGCATCAAAACAGTAAACGACAACGAAGAAATTTGGGTACCCAAAATCTGTTGAAAAATAACAATCAGTTTTTGTCTCACTTTTTGGAGCTGAATGAAAAGCTGAATGAATTTTTGGCCATTAGCAAAAATCCGGCAGTGTAGCAACGTGTTTCTTCATAATAGTGTCAAATTTTCGAATGTATTTTGATGCGTTAAGTTTTTACCAGGAATATGATAAGTTTCGATTCAATAAACTACAAGAGCTGTTTTTTCTTCGATCCCCGATAAGCTATATAAAATCACCAGTACCTTGAACAATCGGGCTGTATCCGTTAGAGTGATTATGTAGAGAAATAAGTAAGATCCTGCAATACTCCTGGTAATGAAAATATCATGTAATGCAAATTTTTATTTTTTTATAGCCCATAGAAGGTTGTAAAACAGCCCTCGTAAATGCTTATAATGATATATCTTTGCTGCACTGCAATTTGAAAATGAATCATTTCACATACGGGACTTGGGCAGCGACCCAAGAATAGACCAAATTGCTCGTTACTGTTCCCGTATTCTATTCCCATACGTTATTATTTCAGAGTACAGGTTATTGTATATTAAACAGTTTTCCGAGTATGTGGTCTTTGACTATAAATAAGGTATTACTTTGCTTGCATCGCACTTTCACCGAGTGACAATGTTTCAGATACCACTTTTGTCTTCAGTTCTCGAAAATACTTTTAAGGTCAATGCTACAGTAATGAAACGCTGATTCCTTTAAAATGTATACATTTTTCCATTTCTAGGAGTAGACTAATAACAAATTGTATCGTTCATGACATCTTCAGCTAGTAAATATGTGATTTTAGTGTACACAAGTATTTTCTAAACTTACAAAAGACCTGCAAAAATGGCGTCCTTGTTTCCTACCTCTAAAGCATTAATTAATTAGACTGCGTATTTACAGTACTAATGATGTAGCTGAGCATATGTGAATATGAATGATTTTCTGGACAAAATACATCTTTTATTCATTTACCGAAGACTGATTTTTATTCTAGAATTATAGTTCTTTCAACAACTAAGCCAGTCTTTTCCTCCATAAATCTTCATATTCATGAATGATCATTAGGATAACTATCATCTTGTAACTACAGCAAATGCACAAACAACATCGGTGAGATCATGCGTACGACTAGAACACAAGCTTTGCAAGTTCACTAGTAAAACGAACCAAAATACTTCACTTCAACGAGTACCTCCTCCAAGAATTGGCCAATGTCTTAGCCTTGAAAGAAATATTTCAATAAAAAATTAATTCGAGCTGTAATGAACTAAAATTAACCCCATAAATTGTCATGTACGACACAAGGACTGCTGAACACGCTACTCTTTTTAGCTTTAATGAAGCATTTTAAAGTAGTGTGCAGGGTGCTCAATATTTATCGTAGCAACTGTTCTATTTATGTTTAAATATAATGTAAACTTTTATCAGAGACCTTTTACCACGTAATGGCTAAAAATCTAAATAGTAGAACAGCAATTGTAGAGTTGCATAAGTCAGGAAAGCCACCAAGGGACATTGCCAAATCGTTACATGTAAATAAAATGTATTTTTGGAGAACACTTGAGCGATTCAAAGGGACTGGCAAGGTAGCTGATACATAGGCCAGGGCAAGGTCGCCCTCGAACAGCTCGAACAACAAAATTGGTAAAATTCACCAGGGAGAAGCTGAGAAGCTGAGGAGGAATGGGCAAAAATCCCTTAAACAATCATTCGTGACTCATGTCAAACATTCTCCAAACGTTTGCAGCAAGTTATCGACGCTGATGGAAAGCATATTGAATAAATTATAGATATTCGGCCACATTAATGGTTTAGTAACATGTTTATTTTAGTTTGTTGTGTATAATTTGATTTTTATTAAAAATATGGGCAAAAAAAAGTAACGATAATTATTGAACACTCTGTATAACAAAATTCCTTGTAACATTTGATTTTGTACAAAATTGTTAATTATACCTGATGAAAAGTCTCAGAGAATAGAAATAAATCAATTAATTTTATCAAGGAATATTAGCATTAATTGTTGAAAGCAGTTGTGATTTTAAAATGCGAACCAACAGAAATAAAATAAGTATTTCGCAATAATAAGTGTACTTTTTGGTATAACATCTTTACAGAAAATAGGACATGAATAACGACGAAGTTGAACAATAAACTGTTAATAAACGATCGTCTAAAATCACAATTGCTTGAAAAATAAATTCATATTCTTGTACCATAATTTCTATCAGGTAATCCCATAAGTTCTGTCCGAATTTTACCTATATTTTAAATTGAACGAAATTTAAAGAGTACTTTATAATGTCTAATGAAGCTGAACATTTTTTTATGTTAAGATGCATTTAAATTGATCAAATTTTATTTCAGAGAACAATAAAATTCAATTTTCTTTGATTAAAACTCTGCTAACATGGAAATACCCAAGAATCATTGAAGGCACATAATGCTTTATGAGTTCAAGAAAGGAAACTCAGCTGCAGCTGAAGCGGCTAGAAACATTCAATCAGTTTATGGAGAGGAAAGTGTGAATGGAAGAGCTTGCAGAAGATAGTTTGCGAAATTCAGAGTTGGAGATTTCACCCTTGAAGATGACGTCCAGTTGAGTTTGATGAAAAGCTTCTTGAAGCAGCCCTTGAAGAAAATCCTGCTTTATCAGCTGAAGAATGGCAGTGGTTCTCAGTTCGAACCATACAACTGTTCATCGTCATCTTCAAAAGCTTGGAAAAGTTCCTAAACTTGGAAAGTGGATGCCTCATGAATGAAAATTCGGACAGAACTTATGGGATGACCTGACAGAACGTTCACTATTCTGTACTATGCGTACTAACGTTTTATATCTTCTCCGTGGCATACATTTCTTCATATTGTGACGATATTTTTTCATTCAACATGACTTTATCACATAATTATTTGTAACATCAATTCTGCGTCAATGGTCACACCCAGCCCACGTGATCATGTACGAGTATGTTTGCCTTTAAAACTGGTTCTGCCCAAGAATTGTGATCATAGACGGAATAAACTGAAGTCAGTACAGTCAAAGCTTCATCACAGCGCATGTCTAATTTTGTCGGCACTTTCTTTACTTGTGAATTCTTAGATATTAAAAGAGCCAGAAGTGCGGAAAATAGCTGTTTCAAAATAAAAATGCAAGAAAGGAGTACTTTTATGCAAGACAAAGAAATAAATTGTTCTTTGAATCATATTCAAAAATGCTTTAGTGCTATTTGTTTCAAAATATTAATAGGTAAGTTATAGAAGTTCAGATTATCTCAAACGGAATCGAGATCAAAACTTCTAAACAAGCCCCACACTAAACACAAAAAAGTTTTAGAGCTGGGTTTTACCCAACGTTCATTATATCGGTTTCTTCATGCGCCTTGCCAGCATTGGAGGCGGTTGCATCCGCCTAGCTGGCACTTCATGAACTCTGGCAAGGTAAGTATAATGAAACTGGAGATTGGTTGTAAAAAGTTTCTAAGCTGAATTTCCTTAGGAAGCATGAGAATGAAACTTGAAGATAAAGTACAGATCATTGAAATACACAATCTCTCATCCACCGTACTTTCAACATCGTCAAACCAACTATACTTACTTAAATAAGCTACAAACAACGGAAGTCAAGCGATAAACAAAATAATTGAAAGAGAACTTTAAAGAAATACCGTAAATCGCTTGAGATGAATCCAAAGTAGTCAGTAGAGAAACTGAAGATAAAATTCATTTCACTATCAACGAGAAAGTAGCTAATAGCAGTGGAGTAGAAGAGAAACTGACCGGTCCAGGTATCTGCACTCAGTGAGCAGAGAAAACCCAGCTATTGGTGTCATAATCGTTCGCGTACAACTCAAGGGTGACGTGAATGAGAGCTTGTGCAAGTGAAATCTGCTGAAAATGATTGTATAATAGTTCTGACTTGACTAAAATTTCAGGGTTTTCGATAATTAGAAAAAATACAGCAGGGCGGGATGAAAGAGCGAACATTCTTTGATAACCTTGTCCCAATGAACTACTTGACAGATAAAACAGGACTTGAAAGAAATACAAGCGGAGCAACACCGGTCATGGCACACGCATCATGGAAAAAAAGGCGATTTTCTGTACATATATGCGGCTGCATATATACAGCCCAGCAAAACGATTGTTATGGTTTAACGTTAATTTTTATTGATTATGTTTAACCAATGTGAGTGAGCGTGAATTGGAAAGAAAATATCATAGTTTGTGAAGGTGATGTGCCTAAAATTAACTCTCTTCATAACCCTACTCCCTATTCCGTTATTCTAAATATAAAAAGAATAAAAAATATATATGATATGCTGCAACCGTGCTCTAGCTTTACCAAGATATTATAGAACGGCTATGCAACATTCTGAATCATGTAGATACGACAGACCTGTTATTGAGCCAAGAATGCCCGAATTGGCGTTAAGATGAAAAAAATTATTTTTTGATTGTTTCTGTCTTTGAACATTCTAGTTAATACCTCACTAGATACTCACGAAGAGCTTTCAGATGAAACCATCTCGTAAACCATAACATTTAATGTCAGCAACAAGTCATCACTTTGCAGCTATCATTAGATCATCGACGTGTGTACTTAATCGTTCTAAGTGCTACAAGTTTCAAGACTCACGGCCATATATTATAGTTCAAGCCTGTCAGTAAGGATGGAGATTACCCTTTCATTCAGATTTAAAATCAGCGACCTCATAAATTTGCATGAACTAAGTAGAGGAGGTAATAAATATGAATTTCATCATAACGTCATTTCTGAGGCGATTAGTTTAAGAAGCCCCTGAAAAATTGTACAAATATTTAAACAAAAGTAAGGGTTATTAGGTTTTCTTGTTTGTTCCATAGTTAAGGTATGATTACCATTAATTTGTGTCAGAAATTACCTAAACATTTAAAACCTTCCTATTTATTGGATGTATCAAGTATTTTAACAAATTCTTGATTCTAGGAGCATAATTAAAGTAAATTATTTTCCTTTGAGATGTCCGGCACTTTCCGCGGTCATGAACTCAGTTTCTCTCAACGTGTTCATAAATTGTGTTAGATTAACTTGACCGAATGAGTAACAGATCATATAAGTTTTTCATCCTCAAGTTTATAATAATCACGATACGGAGAAATTTAATTAAATCAGTCTCTCAACATCCAAAGGTTGAATATTTAGGAAGTTCAATTTCTCAAAATATCGAGAAATTCTGGGTTAACAAAACAGAAATTAAATTTAACTAGGCAAACTACCGCTACAAAAAAACTTGTATGGTTAAAAACCTAATAAATTATGTTACAATAAACTTGTAGAAGAAGCTAAGGGAAAATTTTCAAGACAACTAGCCCTTGAGTTGAAATTTTTTTACCTAACATGTGAATACGAGTTAGCTTCGGTCAGCGGCAAGTCACCTTCAGACTTAGATGCAGGGCACATCTCTGGTAAGTTCTGCCGCCCTTCAAGATCAGCAAGACGAGTATATATGTACAGCACATACTAATGACACTCAGAAGAAATAGTATCCACAACGAATTTCGATAGCCTGAGGCAGGATAGATGGGAACATTGGGATTGAAGTTGGAGCAAATACACCAGATATTCGTTCCTCATTGCTTGGTAACTTCAGTTAGCGGGACAAAAGAGATTTTTATACCGTGAATTCTAATGAAGATATGAATGCGTAACTACATTAAGCGCACGATTTCTATGCTCAACTCGTATGCAAAACGTAGAGCCCAATATTCGTCTTGGCAAACTAATCTGCATAGAAAACAAGTAAAGAAAGTCAACCAAAGTCAACACGCAGCAGGGATTTCCGCCATATATGCAGCTGCAGGGAATTAAATACAAACACTATTCTTCCTAATACTCTCCATGAAAAGATGGCGAGTCAAGTCGGTGACTTAGATGTCAAGGAAAGAATGAAAGTTAACTAGCTCTCCTTACATCGAATCATCACAGTTCCTCGACAGCTAGTGAAAACTAGCTAGCGTTAATCATAAAAAATGAAATTATGAGTATTTAGGGAAGTAATCATTGGTTATTCATTAGTTATCAGGAGTACTTTCGAAATTTTAAAGCGCGTTTAATACAGAAAAGTGGTAACTTCAGTATTCAGATTTCTTGGCCTTCCCACGAGAATTAGACTTCGTGAAGTGCACGTATTTTTGATTTCGGAAAACATTCACTTGAAGTGCGTAATTAAACTCATTAATTTGAGCGAGGGCCTCGGATCGTTGGCTGAACTTAAGCAACGAAAACAAAAAGTAAAAAGCAAAATAAACTGCACTGCAAGATAATAAAGCAATGAATTCATTTTTACCCTCGCGTAGTGATATATGATATAAATTATGATTGATGTAAATGAAAACCCATGAAATAGTATTATCGCTATGGAATTTCCCGATTGTTAATAACCTTAATAGACGATGTCATAAGTGACGTTAGGGGGATTATTTCTTTTTTACTTTTATTCATCTAAGCTCTATCATAAGTTTTTCATTTCTTGAACTTATTAAGAAATTAATTAAAACTACATAATTTTTTTGTTTTCAAGTGAATATTTTTTAGCATGGAAACGGATTAATTGGTTTTACATCAATTTCAGCGGAATCGTGAACTCAGTTTGTGAATATTTTGAATCTTGAAACGAAATAAACCCGTTAACCGAGCTTTCACAGCATCCTTAAACAGTTTTTTCTGGAAAAATATTTATGACAGTTTCAAAATAACTCGTTACACTAAGTAAAGGAAGAAAAATACTTCTTTGTTATGGAACTTTCAAGAGTGTGTATTTATGTATGTTTACTATTGTTACAGGGTGAAAAACATGAAGAAAATATTTGGTTAAGTTTCAAAGGGGTAAGAAATAGGACAATATTCTCTCGTAAGAAACGAAACCGGTATTTGATTGACTGAGGAACTGAGGAAGTGACCAGTATTTACAGAACAAGTGGGTAAACCTGGTATGCAAAGCTGGATACGTCCAGTAGGTAGAGGATGAGATGTAGGAGAATCCTGCCCTTCTTGTAGACTTGGGGATTCAGAGAGCAAAAAATGGTTGCCTTAAGCAACAACGAATTAGTTGTTCGCCAAGTCTGAGTTCATTGTGGAAAGTACGTCTCTTTTAGCTGAGTCCTTTTTTCTCTGTGCGCTACGTTTATGTTTTGAACATCCATTACAAATGTTGAAGGCCTCTATTTATGTAACCGTGTGAGGAAGCTCTGTATGTGTGCTCCTTAATAGCGCAGTCCATTTATTTACATTAGCAGGACCCGTGGAAATTCCACAGGATGAGAGATCTATTTTCTCATCAAATGTGTTTTGATAAAACTGATACTTTTCTGGATAGCGCAAAGAATTAGTGTTTTGAACAGAAAAACCCATAAAAAGCAGCAAATATGTGTTTATTAACATTTCTATGAAAATAGTGTCCATTGTATTTTAAATTTAGAACTCACACAAATGAGATAAAATAATATGTACAAATAAATACTCAGAAAGTAATATTGTGCTATATAGTTCAATACAAATAATAAAATCACATTGTAATCGACAATTTTTAATGTACTCCTTCAGTCCAGCACCTTTTGACAGACAATATTCTTCGTTAAAATTCGTCCTCTTCTCTTTCCCTGTTTATCAGTGTCTAATACCTTAACTCTCACATCTGAGAGTTTGCATGCTCTTGAAAATGCCACGTATAATTGTCCGTGGCTGAAAACGGGATGAGGTTCGCTTCTATAATATACTGTACAGTTGCCTATGTTGCGGTTGACCATCACCAGGGTACAGATTTGTAGTTGTGTGATAAGTCTGGCCTTGGATGCAGAAGCAATAGAGACCTCTTCCAGGAGGAACGCTCAGTTTGACTTCAAAAGACGCGAAGGAGAATGCACAGTTGTAATTCCTGATGTTTTTTTTCAGAATGAAGTAGAATCTTGATCATTTTCCTCAAGTAAATCTCTTAGGGCCTCAGGATAAGGCTGCAATGCAGGGACACTTACTTTTCTATTCAGGTAACAGTTCTTATTTTCATTCCTAAATCTAAGTGCATCACAATACTCACATCTCACATTCATTTCACCAATGTCAAATGGTTCTATATCAATAATATTAGCTATGTCAATAACTGATCCATTTCTTCTGATGCGCTGTCTTTGCATTTAATTTTGCCTTAAATCGTTAACTTCACAAGGATTCATATTTTCAATTCTTTGCCTATATCTCTCTCTTTGATTTTGATGATAATTCATTCTGTCTTCTTCATTCATGTTCTGTTCTCTTTGCTGAAATAAATTTCTCTGCCGCTCAAGGTACTGTGCCTGCTGTACCTCATCCATATTTTCCCTTCTTTGCTGTGATAAATTCATTTGCTGCTCGCGGTACTCTTCACGGTGTACATCGTTCATTGCAGCTCGCCTCACTTGCTGACGTTGCCTCTCCCTCTCAAGGATTTCCTGCCGTTGTTCATTCCTTATTCTCTGCCTGTAGAGTCTCATTCTATCGCGAGCAGCTTATAATCTTCTCTCCATTGTGACGGTTTTTTATGTAAGTTACAGTTCTTTGATTAAATATATGTCTTAACAATTAAGAGAAGTTTATATAAAATGCCAAACATATCAATGCATGTAAAGGCCATCTTTTAATGTTATACTGCCGGATTTGGTAGCTATGATACTGCTAACTCGACGAAAGCGTAACGTACTAACTAACTAAGGAAGGAACAAGCAGAATCTATACTACATGGTGTCCCAAAAAAGTTAACCCAATTTCAAACAATTATAATGCAAAAACTATTAAAGTTAGGAAAATTTGGAAAATTGCATGTCGTTTGTCAACTATTTCTCTATCTGTGATGAAAATTTTATGAGAAAATTTGGAAGCATATTTTTGCAGCATTATTTTTAATACGAGACACTGAAAACATGTTTGTGCACAATATCTAAAATACACATTTTACAGTTAGACTGCTCCTTCCAAGGATTCTCTATGTTGGATCATGGAAACGGTTTTGTATGAGATTTCCCATATATACGGTATCGTCAAGTTTTAATGTCACTAATTTTATCCTTCAATGAGCCAACCTTCAAGATGCAACTTACAAAAAAAACAAAGGATCTTCATAGTTGTGAATTTTTTGGATAGCAACAGTATTCAACATGTTCAAGAAGTATTTCAAGAGCGCTTC
>VCRD01001327.1:17604-132444 GCA_006783055.1 Trinorchestia longiramus
TTCATTTCTCAATACCTACTGTTAAAAATAATTTCACAAAAATGTATCCTACATACCAACAAGTATTTAAACCCTCTGAGAGGTTATTTGCTTATTAATTTCATCATTTGAACACCCCCTAAAATGCAGCTGACTAAAGAGCAAAGAATTTTCATCGTATTGGAATATAAAACAACAAAAAACTGTGAACAAGTTAGAAGAGCATTTAATGAAACATTCCCGGAATGGAACTCGCCCGATAAGAAGACTGTATCGCACAGTTAGAAAATTCAATGAACATGGAAGTATCAGCAACCGATGCAAAGGAAACTCAGGAAGGAAAATAATTCAAAGAACCGAAAATAACATCGCCATTGTCCAGCGAGCGATTACTGAAAATCCTACAACCTCTGTCAGGCGCAATGAGACCAACCTCTCCAAGTCTACATTCCATAGAATTTTAAAGAAAGATATTCGTCTTCATCCGTACAAGATGCAAATCAAGCATGAGTTACTGCCCTGTGACTATGCCAGCAGGAGAGAGTTTTGCAATTGGTTTATTTCGAAAAATCAAAGGTTTACGGAAAGGTTGGTAGGTAGTTACCGATGAGGCAGCATTTTCTATGAACGGAAGAGTGAATGCTCAAAATACTAGGTTTTGAAGCAATAATCCACCAGAAGGAAATGTATTCGAAAAAAGCATAAGAAGAGAGAAGCTGTCAGTTTGGGCTGGTCTTTGTAGAAATGGAAATGTTATTGGACCAATTGCAAAACTCTCTCCTACACATGAACATGATACAGAACACGTGTATGAACGAAAATTGTTTTTCAAGCCAATTTCTCCTTACGACTAATGATCATTATAATGATTTGTAATATAAATACAGAAAAAAACAAGTTTTGTCATAATATGTTCCAGCGTCAGAATTAGGAGTGATTGAGAGTGGGAAAGATATCGAAAACAAAAAATATTATTTCTCTCTTCGGGATAAATTCGGTCAATGGCATTCGGGTGATATCACCGAGACTACTAAAACATACTGCAAAAAATTTCAATAAATTGACTCATTTTTTCTTCGAAATTGCTTTTAGGACATCGTGCACATGGAACCAACGAAGAAAAATACTTACTTCAACACTTTCTTAAAGCAGAGTAAACATTAACTTGAAGCCTCATTAACCGAAAACGAAACCACAAATCTAACTGTTGAAGGAATTTTTCATTAATGATAATTAATTATTGACTTCTAGGGAAAGCTAGTAATCAACTCCGCTGAATTTTCTGAGCTAAACTCAACTGTTCGTGGGTTTTTTACGTTTGTGTAAAGGAAAATTTTATAACAGTTGGACCTATTATGCCTACAAGGTTTTTTATATTAAAAAGCATTTTCTTTGAACTTTGATATGAGGCTAGCCTCAAGACACACACAAGTGTTTCATTTTTGTATTCAATGTATCCCTCATTTGTTGGTTATGCTTAAATAATAATTATGCTCTAGGTAACAATAAAAATGCAATCTCTCAGAAAGTGACTCAAATTGAAATACTCATTCCTCAACATAGATGAGTGCGAACAAACATAGTTGAATGTATGTAAGCGACAATATGTGCGGGGTTTTTGTTTCTATAATTTATTGTGTTCATCCGTCAAGAAAGCGTTGAGTTAAGCACTATGATGTTAAATTTAGAGGTCTTCGATAAAAAGGCCTCGGCATCGTTATGGGTTTGGGAAGTACCTTTGGATCTGTAGCCTGGGGAGCCATTAGTCCCGAGCTAGGAATGTTTTAGGTTAATAGGCTGTCTGTGTTTATGACATTATAAAGACACGTTCTAGCATCCATATGTAAAACCTAACCAGTCGGTAATACTCTGCCCCCCAAATTAATGAAAAAGAATTGGTAGTTTATTTCTTTCATATATCCCCACGACTCATAAAGTTGATATTTTAAACGCAATTTTAACTAAAATGTTCCTCCTGATTGATATCCGTATCCTCTGTCCATAAAAAGTTCATAGCTTTAAATAAAATAAAATAAAATTTCGTCCAAACTGCAGTTCACTTTTATCAATTGCGAAAACTTCAGGTTGTTCCCAACCGGTCTCTATTAGGATTACTGCATCAAGCATCAAATCAATTATTGCAAATACATTTCATTATGTTTTTCTCTAACTTCCTCTCACTTTTAATCCTACCTAGTTATCATTCAAGTAACAACCGAAAATTATTTCCAACCATTGACATTTTACATGCAGGATAATCACTAGAGTTAAAAGCAATATAACAAACACATCTTATCAAAGCAACATTTTCTGAACGATTTAACCTTTTAAATGCGATTGTTAGGATTTTTCCAACATAAGAAACACACTATTGAAATCTCTACTCCTTTCAGTAACACATACTCAAATAAAGAAAATTATTATGACCAACCACGCTTTTTATGTGTCTTCATCGCGAAAACTTCTAGTAATCAGTAGCAGTGTAAAATATAATATCTTTGTGAATAGTACGACTTGAAATTAATTCTATTCTTAACTTGCGCCACACCTCTGACTTGTGCCTTAAAGAAATGTTAACATGGCCTGATGGCTGAAGCTAAGAACGTCAATTTAGGGGGAAAAGTTTCTCAACTGAGTCATGGCCCCTCAAGTAGGCCACAGGCCTTCGACCGGAGGGGCCATGAGCGGACACCAGAAAATTGCGAATACCTAACTTATTGAAGGGCAGGGGGCCACAAGTGTTCAGTGACTCGATGGGAGGAAGGCCATAAGCCATAAAAGGTTGAGAAACGCTGATCTAGAGCAAGTTGCCATCAAGTCAACTTTGCTAGTCGCGTTACCATATTGTTTGTATTCTGAAATGTTTTTAAACATAAACAGGCAGACACACACGATGGCACAAAAGTTCGAGATGAACTTGAAATCGATAAGCCAGAACTAAGGAAAGAAAAATTGTGGTAAATAAATTTACGTATACCAAGGATTACTGTAAACAGGACGTACACGGTCATTTAATAGATTACGCTAACGGAGGCCAGTTCACCGATTTCAGTTAGTCACCAACTGTAACAGTGCTAAAATTGTTGTAGTCTGTCGCTCGGTTTGAATCGGACAGTGTTGTTTGTTTTGAGGCATATGGCTGCATTTCTAAGTGGATACTGTTTGTTTACAAAGTTTATTGCTAATTATATGTATTAAAAATGCCGAACAAGTGTGGGGTCGTTAACTGTCGGGGTAATTACAATAAGGAGAACAATCGCCGCGTGTTTCGCATGCCCAAAGAGCAGTCCGAGAGACAGAAGTGGCTTGATGTTATTCCACCTCGTGAAAACTTTGTTGTTAATCTAGACAAGTTTTTCATTAGTGAGATTCACTGGGGTGCTGGCCCACCACTGATCAAATTGCGTGGTGGTTCTATGCGGCCTGGAATCCCTCCCAGTATCTTCAATGTGCCTGCTTCATGTCTGCCATCTCCAACACCTGCACCTCGCCCAGCGAAAGTGGAAGACCAACAACTGAGGTATTTTCTAAAGAAGGATAAGATTACTCCATTTGATGCTTTCAAACCTGAACGTAACCTGCAGAAGCAGTACTAGAACTTGAGTATTTTAAGATCGAAAGAAAGGCTTGTGTGTTTGTTCATGACCGACAACTTCAGTGAGTGCAGCCTGGCTGTAATTGTCGAAAACAAGCCCACTTTGTGTTCCCCACTGACGTTCAGGGCGTTCAAAAACGGCATTAGTGTACCACTGTTTACGATACTTCATCCCAACAATGGTTTGAGATCGTATACTCAGTTCGACGAAACTATGCGCTTGGCAATGAACTATGACTTCCCGTTTGACAAAACGATTCAAAATGTTGTCACTCTTCTTCAAGCTCACACGTCAGCCTGTGTCGACACCGAGAAAGAGAAGGAGTTGGTATTTTTGACGCAATCAAAATTTC
The DNA here is from genome assembly GCA_006783055.1 of Trinorchestia longiramus. NCBI lineage: Eukaryota > Metazoa > Arthropoda > Malacostraca > Amphipoda > Talitridae > Trinorchestia > Trinorchestia longiramus. The sequence continues at coordinate 21,532 of VCRD01001327.1, forward strand.
CATGAATGATATTATTCCATGATATTATTGTTATGATTAGTAGTATTATTATTATTATTGTTATTTTACTCTTCAATCATACCCAAAGTGTAATTATGAACAGCTCAGAGACTTTTTGGTGCTCCCATGCAAACGCAAGCTGCAGTACATCACTTCATCTGTTGACAAGGACCAGGTGCTGAGGGAAACATTTGACAAAGTCCGGACACTGCAGCAAAAGAATGTGTTTCTCTTGGTAGATGTAGTACAGATTCGCCCAACTGTTTCATTTTCTGGTGGAGTGCTGAGTGGCATGGCCGACAACAACCGAGACTGCAAGGCCACTTTTATGCTGTGTATCATGATGAAGTCGCTACACAAAGGACCTAGTCTGATGATTTCTATGACACCCATCCACAAGCTGACGGCAGCATACCAGCTTAAGCGTGTGAAGGAGGCTGCAGCTGCTGTTGAGAGGGCAGGTGGACGTGTCATCGGGTCTATCACAGACAACCACAAGGTGAACCAGCAGTATTGTAAGCTGTTTGATCGGTGGAGTGATTGCAGTGCCACAGCCAAGCATCCTCTTGACAACGAGCGTGTCTGGTTTCTCCTTTTTGACACAGTACATCTGCAAAAGTGCATCCGCAACAACTGGCTCAGTGAGAAGGGGCAGAAGATCAGTCTTGACCAACTGAAGAATTCAGTCCTTCGTCAGACCTCTGTAAAGAAGGCCCGGTTGGCTAACTAATCGCTCCAGTTTGGTAGGTTTTTGCTTCTATGTCTGTTTGTTTATTTGCGTGAATGTGTGTGTGTTTGTTTGCACTGGAAAAGGTTTAAGTATAATCCATTTTGTAAAGTCTAAAACTGTAGCAGCTCTGCTTTCTATAAAGTAGCCACTAAGCTCATACAATAATACATGTTAAGTCCGGCTAAAATTGGTATTCCTAAGCATTACAGTGCTTTAAACGATTTAAAATTCACTGTAAAACCTTATTATCCCTTCTATTGCTTTGAAGAAGTAATTTTTGATCAATTTGTTCAATAGAAAATGTTATGTTACTAAGAATGCAATGGCCTCCGCTACCGTAGTCAGCTACATGGCGATGCACGTCCTGGTTATAGTAGTCCTTGGTAGATGCCTAATTTTCAAATCATTGCATTTATTTCGACAAGCTTAAGAAATAATTGGGAACAATACATGAATCAACTATTATATAGCATCAACTTCATACACCAGACATCACAGATTTTATTTCAATTAAATACATCAACTTTGAAAAAACATGTGGCAAGATCACAAACCAGAATTGATAGAAAAATATTTATTCAGATATAGAGAGACAAATACATAGGAATTGATTTCTCTTGACAATTACGCCCTCAGGAAAAAGACAAGATTTCGAAGTTCATATAATCAACTTCACAACAATTTCGAAGCATAGCAGTAACCCTCATATGACTCAACCTAAGTAGATGCAAAGCAATGTTTCATTGAACATTGGGAAAACAGAATCCCTCAAATACATGGTACGTTTTCACGAAGAGAATAGCTAGGAATGATTATTATGCTCCAATTCATACAGTTGTGGGCTATTATACAATGGAAAATGTAAGAAGCAGTGATTTTTTTGTACCTTCATCAACACCGAAAGAAATGAACAATTTGAATCTCACCCGTTAGAGGTAAACGTGCAAGTTTGATACAACACTTCGAAATAAAAGAGATGCCCTCATGCAAACACTTCACCTCAATGTAGTAGTAAATAGCAACACTAAGTTTCAATTTCAAAAACTTTAAAATAATCCCGCCAAACTGTCATTGGTTGAAGACGGCGAGACACTACAATGCAAGGTGCAAATCCATAAAGAAATTCAAATGCGGTGCAATAACAGAAGCATAATTGGATTAAAACCTATTAAATAAAAAACGTCGTTAAAAAGAGAGAGAGCAAGAAGTAATTTAAACCAACAACAAGCAAAGAAACTCCCAAATTGCTTCATGTTACAAAATTTTTAGCACACGATTGCATAGCATGACTTTCGAGTCACCATTTAACGATTGATCAATAAATATAAATTTACATACAATTTTATCTTTCTTTGTAAAAGTTTATGCCAACTGAGATGAGGTTCATGAAATAAACTAAGAAACTGAGCAGATAATGTTACCGCTTGTTGGTAAAATAGAACACAAAATATCACAGTGCAACACAAAGATGGCTATCAGTTTTTACTTCTTCAACAATGTTTATTTACAGAAAACCCACTCGATTCGGCTGACTGGCTATCCCAAGTGATTTTCTCAAAATAAATTAAGCTCAAAAACTTACTCAGGAAATTAGTTACATGAAGCGATAGCTCATGTTTCTAAGAACAATGTAATTATCACACCAGCGAAATCAGTACACATTTATCATTGAAAGTCGAACACGGCTTGATGCGCAGTAAGGTCTTATCCGTTAGTGCTTATGCAATGCATAACTGTGAGAGTAGAAATTAATTTATCACTTCACGTCCTTATAATCGTTATCATTAAAGGAGCCCATAGGCAAAGAATTTCATTTTTGATTTTGTAGAACCATGTAAAAACATATGGAATTTAGATATAGATTATGAACAGAGAAATACAAAATAGAAACGTGTTACAAAAACGTAGAAAAATAAAATAATGCTAATCCTCACAAACACTTGCAAAACACACTAATAATTATAGGAGATAAATTGCTACCAGTATATAACCTTGCCTATCGTTCAAAAAGAAACAAAAAATACCGTACAATAATAACCAAATACAAGAGGTAACTGTGGATAATAATCACCTGGCCGCCACAACATACCTTCATTTCAAGTCTTAATGAAATGTGGTACAATATAAGGAAATATCGAAGGCATATGCTCCCTCAATACATACACCAGCTTATCATATTTCAGCCTCTGCACCATACAGTGAACTTAACGTCTCGAGAAACTTCAATTGTTCTCGACAAAAATAAATAAATCAAAACGCGTTTATTAAATGAAAAAATCTAATTGGTAAGGTAGTGAAAGACCAAGTAACACAGAGGTATCACTATCAAGTAAATAGAAAATGATGTTAATAACTTTCCAGTGGCAAGACAACTAAGTGCCAACACCGGTCAATAAAATAAAACCCGCAGAAAAGTAGTGACACTTCAAATTTCTTCTAATGATACCGGTTAACTCGATTTGCACTGATAATATGCAGTCATCAGAATAATTATGATTACGCTACCACTTTGGTTCTCTGAAAATTAAATAGTTGTTGTTGGTTTTAACTTCATTATCTACTATTTGAAATGCTAGAAGACCCTTAGATGTGGTGGAAAGATAGGAATTATCATCAAGAGGAAAGTAAATAACAAGTCCCAGTAATTTCTAATTTCTGCGTTCATCTTTAGATAAACTTGGCACTGGAAATACGTTATTCTATGACGTTCTTTTACTGTACATAAAAGATTCGAGAGTATACTTCTAAACCTCATCTTCTACAGAGCTCTAGATGCTGAAAGAAGATAAGCTTCCAAATCACACTCCAATAGGAGTTATTCTTTCCTAATACAATAAACACTGATGCAGTGTTACATAATACAATTCATAATCTCTGTTCAGAAAATGATGCAAGTTCACTCGTCAATGTTGATGCCAGCGTACCGAAGCATGCCAATACGATGTAAAAAAGCGTGTACGTAGGCCGTATAATCTGCTTTATATTTCGGGTAGTGGCCCACGTGGCCTGATTCGTGGAAAACTCGGGCGTACACCTGGAGTAAGAACATAACATTCAGAATCTTATACATTAGGATACTGAAAAAAATCCATATTGCAAATAATCTTTGGAGGAACGGAGAAAATAGCCTACAAATTCAACAGCAGAGTTTGACGATCTTCAACACAGGGTGCGGCAACATGACTTCTTTTTTTCAAAGGAACTTCCTTTGAAAAAGGAAGTCATGTTGCCGCACCATATATTTCGACTAGCTAGCTCAGTCATTATCCGATCGCTGAACCAGGAAACGCTTAACCGGCATCACTAACTTTTATTAATAATAAAGCCTAGAAATATTATTTAATAATTAGTACGGTATATATGGAAGGTAAAAACGAACCTTTTACAGAATAAAATAATCGTTCTATTAAGAAATTTCTACAACATTTAACGTAGTGTATGTTGAAATAACATGGCAAAGTTCTTTTCATCACTGTGATTCGATAGAATAATTCCAATCCTCTACGCTCACCTTCGTAACTTTTTGAGAATATACTAAAGAACATTATGCATAATAGTCTTTCAAATTATTAACACAATCGTTGAGAACTCAGAATTATTTTCCCTGCAATCATTCATGAGATATAATAACCAGGTTTGTAATCCCTAATTCAAGAAAGAACTGACAAAGATGTCGTGAGACAGATTTTCATTCAAGTAATTTTACTAAGAACGATGAGAAGTTAGTATATAATTTTGAATAAAACTCAGATAATTTTAAGTCTTATTTTAACAGCGTGGGTTACACGTAAGTGTAAGCCTATCACGTATACTGAAAAGTAGTGAAAGTTTCATTCGTTGTTGATCGTATAAAAAATTGTTTCGAAGGCACTCTTCACTAGTCGTCAAAATTAAAATATTAGTTGCTTAATTAATAAAATCAAAAAGAACCCTGTACAGAAATAGAGGTAGCAAAAATAAGGAAGAAATATAAGAAGCGTGAGTGGAATAATTTAAAAATAAAATAGAATAAGGCAATAGGAACGAGCCGTTTGGCACATGCTTGGGTTGACACCCAAGTCCCATGCCGTAAAAAAGTACTCACATCAAATCCAAACTTATGCCACCAGTTAGCAAGATTGGTAGTAATTTGAGCGCCCGAGACAGGGTCGGCTCTGGAGTACAAGAAGAGCGCAGGGGCGCGGCAGTAGTTCTTATGGTACATGTCCTGGGTCTTGACGTAGTGGCGGGTGGCAGCGTCGTAGCGTACTGCCAAGAACCAACTGCACACAACACGCAATATTCAATACAAATATTTAATACAAATATTCAATATCAATATTTAATACAAATATTTGATACAAATATTTAATACCAATATTTAATATAAACTCACGAACATACATAAGACCATGAGTAGCAACAAGAGGGAATAATTGTACGATCAGTTAACCAAATGACAGACTTTCCAACATTCACTCGCGAGAGTGAAAAAGTTCATGACGGTGAATTGACCAAGCATCTAAATTATCCTCCACAAAGTAATTGAAATTTGTCCTCAAATCCTGTGAACCAATCCAATAATTCATTTGATTTCCGAAAACTTCCATTCAATCAAGCGTGGCTAGTACCAGAACACAGTTTACCATTTACACATTACACACAAGAAATATTCTACTGACTAACTACGTCTCACGCCTTAACATAAACTCGAAATTATTTGCTACGTCTGACAATTTTTCAGCACTTAAAATGGCTTCTATTAAAAAGCTCATTCGTTAACCATCTTATGAAACTAGAATAAAATACTTTTCATTCAGGAAAATAATTTCTGAAATGCTAAATTTTACTGTACGTGACTCACTTCATTTAATAATACATCATGAAGTAAAATAATTGCGTAGCTGAATACATACGCAAGGACGATATCAATAGCAAAATACTGTAACACATAACATCATTGCCAGGACACTCACTCTAAGGCATTCATGATTTTCATTTGCAAGATTCTGTTATCGGTAATAGAGCGAGACACTCCCTCCTTGAGTCCAGGCAGATCACACGGGCTGTCCCAAACCTGTCCGATGAAACGCGGCCGGATGCCCAAATAGCGGTCTTCATGAGCCTCCATCTACGTTAAGGACAACGGAACTTGATAAAGCATGTACAAATAACAATTTCTCATAAGCGATTTATGGAGTAAATAATAAAATATTAATCTTATTCGATAAACGTTGCGTAATCGCGTGTAATTAAATAATACACATAGTTAAAATATATATTACTCGTAATAAAAATTGCCGACAAAACCATTTCAAGCAGGTCTGAAACAGAAGTATATATAACGCACACTGTAAAGATAAATCACTAGCAAATTTCATTGAAAAATACAACTTAGTTACTGGCATAGGGAAACAGTCGACGTGGATGATACAATAAGAAAGTGATAGCTGTGTCACATAAAAGATAATAAATTCCGTGAAAATGTTCCAGTGGAAAAAGATCATCAATAAACTCGTTTATCAAGTACTGACGGTAGTCACGATATATACTTAATAGGAAAAACAAGAAAAATTCTATTTGGCATGAGAACCACACTATGATAAGAAAAACACTCTGGTTAAATCCTAATCACAGTTCATTTCCAATCTCGTATAATAATATAAAATTAAGTGGATTATTAAGGTTCCAACTATTTATGTGATCATAAAATGGAAACTCGGTGAAAAGAGTTAGCTCAAAAAACAAAAAAGGAGGGCAGTAATTTCTGTGTCAGCGTAGCCCGCTGCTGCCGACAAAGTAGTGAAAGCAGCTGAAAGTAGTAAGGGAAAAACAATGTCACTCGTGCAGGAAGTTCCATACACTGTTATGCTGCATCCGTTACACCCTCGACTTTCATCCACCATGACCCAGAGGAATCTCAATAATTAGTACCAGACACACGAAAAGTTAAACTACCCAAAATAATCGGACTCCGTACCTTTGTCATCACCTCCATGAAGCCGTACGCCCCGACGCTCATGCCGTGAATGAAAAGCTTGTGCCAGTCTGTGTTTTCCAATAAATATTCCAACACTTCTATCGCTGCTTTCTGAAAAAAATGAATACCAGTCAAGCCAATAGTCATTGCAATTCATTGCTATAGAAGCAGATTCATAGAAAGTTACAAGATGAAAACAACTGATTATAAAGAAAAAAATATGAACATCACTAAACCAAAAAGTTAATTTCTTGCACTGAGCCTCATTCAATATCAACACGATTATAGCGTCTTCTTCGAAGAAATATGTATAAAGACAGTTTCGTTACCCTTATGAAATTACATTGCAAGTATATCTTCATTTTTTGTTAATTCTATAAGCACAATTTGAAAAACGTAATTTCAAGTCTAGATTCCAAATGAAACTATAAAAACAAGTTTGCTTTTTTTACAACAATTGAAAACAACAAACAAATAGCAATTTTAAGTAAATTTCATGTATTGAGAAGGCCATGAGCAGCACTGGATGTAAAGCTGATAATTTTCAGTTCAATTAAACTTTCTACATAGATACTGGGTGCGAACTTTTGTCTAATAAACCAGAAGCGATCGGATTTTTCTCCTCGACTGTTCAACATCTGCATCTCAACACAACTTTCCGAACTGGGATACTAACGGTGAGCTATCGTTAAGATTTAGTCCGGACTTTTTCACAGGCCATAAACTTTACTTAGCGAGTAAGAAATATTCAACGGATTAACAACAACATAAATCTCTAAAATAAATAAAGAGACAACAAAGACTGGGGTATCTCATAAATTTTACAAAAAAGTTCACGAAAATTATTTAGCTCGATACTTGAAACGAAATATACATATATGAATGTTTTTGAAACATGTATAAACTTTTCAGTTATTTATAAGGTATATAGCTCACAAATCAACCAATATTTAGAAATGCTTTTTATTTGAAGGGTGGACAGCACAAGTGGACTACATGCATTTTTTCCCATGGTAAATATAATATATTTTCCACGGGAAAAAATGCAAGTAGTCCACTCCCGTGCTGTCGCTAACACAGCGCTGACAGAGGCGATTACGATCCAGTAGTTTACTATATGAAGGGTGGACAGCACTAGTACTATTTGCATTTTTTCCCGTGGGAAAAAATGCAAGTAGTCCACTAGTGCTGTCCACCCTTCATTTGAAAATCCAAAGATATGTCCTGTATACTTTACTAAAAAATTAAATTTCATAAATTACTTTCGATTTCATATCAAGAAAACTGTACCCAAGGCATTTTCTCCATTAATCACAATTCTCTTCCAAAAAATGTAAAATTAATAAAATCTTTCCTAAAGAGGAACGTTTCATCAATTTTTCGTATTTCAAGATTCAAGATTCTTGACTTCTACAAAAATTTTATTCCGCCTCTTCCGCACAGGGGCTACCTATGCATAAGTATTAAAATTTTCAAGTATAAGCGAAAATGACATAAAACGTGATAGAGAATTATACGGTTGCTTTTAACCTACAAGCCCAAAATTACTCCATTACAATTGGGCATAATGCTAACATCATCGGTCAAATCTTTAATATCTAATTTGCATCTTTACTATTGCGCTTATTTTCAACAGATTTTTTTTTAATATAAGCCAACTGAATCTTACGGGTTAAAGAAGAACATGAAGTACAGTGACATTACCACACGTAATTTATAATTAATTTTATGAACATCACTTCCTGTTAATACATGACTACGCACACCTCAACAAACTGCAGCCAGTCAGTCAACACAGCATTTGCCTCACGTTCATGTTCAAGGTTGACAACTAGCAGTTATTTACCGAAAAAATAAACTTAAAACCAAACGCTATAACTCCAGTATTCACATACTTGAGCACGTGGTTCAGGACGCAGTAGGTCGAGAGGCGTAATTTTGACCTTAAGTACATCAATTCCCAGGTCTGTGTAAAGCCTCGTGTATTTCTTAACGTGTTTGTCCTCTGCCATAAGCCACGGGTACAGCAACACCAGTGGCTTCAAATTCTGCAGTTCAAGAAAGAGTTAGTTGCCCATTGAAATTTATTAGTCTTGCTGATATAATGAAAAGTTATATATACATTGAAAATTCAGATTTATTTTTTAGGGTGAATTAAGACACAAGAAATTGAACTGACGTAACTGGCTTCTGCAAAATTTTTCAACACATACCTTAAATTCTTTCTTCTGCGCTTCAGTACAAGTGTCGTCCTCATTAACCGGTGATATTAGAGTCATGTATTTGGAAATTTTATCCGTTTTAACCTTCCTCTGATAATTGTGAGCGGAAAGAGGACTCGCTTTCGTTTCTGTATTACGAAATCTTCTAACATCAAGTTTGGGGAGGTGCTCCATACACAGCGGATCTGAACCAAAAATACCGGGCATTTTCGGAACAGAACGAATTTGTATTGGCTTGCCATCCCGCCCGATTATGATGCCAGAATGACTGAGTTCAGAAGGTAGAGGCTCTTGAATAACTTTTGGATGATCATAGACTTCATCGAATATAGGGCGTGGGACTGGAGAAGGGGCGAAGGACTGTTTTAGCGGAACCGTGGAATTGTGCTGAACACGCGACGGTGAGCTTGAGCGGGTTTGAACATACTTCGGCTGAGAATTGGAAGAATCTCCGTGAGAAACTTTGTGGAAAATACCGCGTGTGCATGGTACCTGGGAGCAGAAAAAAATCGTATTTTTATCAGTATGTAATACGGAAAAAAGACAAATATCGAATGGCACCCTATATACATCATAACCCTTTATAGGCCTCTTCATAACTCAATTCACACTTGTAGTTCCTGCTAACAGAGCCCATCCAGATTAAGATAGTAAAATAAATTACAAGGTGTAGCAACATAACTTCCTTTTTTAAACGTTTTGCTTTGAAAAAAGATAGAAGTTATGTTGCCGCACCCTGTATTTCGTAAGACGAATATGGATCACAAATCAACTTACCAAGAGGCTTCCTGAAGAGGAAGAGCAGGGCCGGAACCCCGCTTGTAATAGAATACGAACGTTGTTGCTGTTCATCGCCATGACTGTGGCGTAGGATGATCACAGTTCTGCGGACGAGACGGAATACACAAAAGTGAATGATTTGCGTGCAGGACTATCAAACTCCAAACTAATTCAAACTTAAATTTACTTGAAACATGAATAGTTTTTCAATTTTGCGTGATTGAGTATTAAACATAAAATCTATTTTTATGAAACAAAAAAAAAGCTGATGAAACAGAACAGGTTCTTTCGTAATTAATTTGCATGAAGTCCTGAATTTGATGTTGATTAGCTATAACAATATTATTATTATCGGCCAAACCCCATTAAAGTAGCCAATATCCACACGTTAACATATTCTTATCTCATTTCAGATACTTCATTTGACATAAAATTTTAAACAAAAAACATACAAAGTAGCCATTTTTTACTACTCGTACAAGGAGCCCTAAATTGTAAAAAAGAGAGTACGGAGGGGACATCACCTAAGGGCAGATAACAATACAAACGTAGTAAGCTTCCTAGCCATAAGACGCAATTATACACGCCATGATCAAAATGTGTTGATTGAGGTCAGGTCTGACACGTGTATCTGCCTAGGTGGTCAATACAAGACCTAAAAGTCCAGAAATAACCGAGCAGCGCAATAAGTGGCTTCGAAAGGCCAGTACACATTATATACCACCACTCTATACCTGCTAACTAAAGGCGGTATCTTGACATCGTCGAAACATACCTAGGTAGGGACTACGAAATAAACACGTAATATTAAAAACAGTTCAACGTGTGTTCTTCTAACTAGAAGTAGAGGCGGACACGGTCAATGTTAATTGATTGAACAGCTGAGGGGCTTGTACTCTGTTTTTTAATGTTAGTAATCCCAATTATGTTTTATCAACAGCTACCTGCACAGGCTTACTTTCATGTACTGCCTTTTCAAATTTTCAACTGTTCGTGTTTGCCTACTTTAAAGTTTGAAACCTAATTTTCTCGCCAGTTCGTTCAGGCACATTGTCGTGTGCGAGTCAAGCAACAGGCTGCTAATTTGTTTGATGATTTTACTAATTTCACAGGCAGAGATTTCCGTATGAATGGCATATCTTCTTCACACATATTTCTTATATCATGAATAAACACATTAGTACATTGTGCAGATCGTTCTATAACGTCAGAATAACTTCCTAATACTTTCCCAAAGGGCATTATTACAGAGTCTTAATTCTAACGTCCCAAGCGAACTATCACCCAGCAATTTTGATATGCGGGTAAAAATCCTACAACTTTGCTGGCCAACAGCAACTGAAATATAGCAGTAAACTTATATACTCCCTCCGGTCCGAAATCGTTGCTGTATAAGCTGAAAACAGTCCTAAGTTTTGATGTTTTATTTTCGTTATTTTTTGTTTGAACATCGTCAATTCAATGTATTCCAGAAATATGTGAAATCTACGATTTAAGTTAGCATGTATTTGATTTGAATCGACACTTTCGTATTGGTTCACACTATTCTGGACCAACTCGAAAATTTATGTGCACCAACAATTTTGGACCAGAGGAAGTATTGGTTAACTTGTGCAAGTTAGGTTACAGCGAAACATGATTTATATACGTGCCAAGTACTACTTTATAGTAGTCCTTGATACGTGCTTAAAAACCTAGTTAGAGAATCATGACCCAAAATGCTGATATAATTGACTAAATTAAACATTAATTAGAGAAGGTAGTTCGAATAGTAACCTATTCAACCTAACTACAGACCAGAAGTCACAGTAACTGTTGTCACTGCTATCGTTAAAAGCTACGGTTTGGTTTTAAAATAAATGAAAACTAAGCAAACGTGAATTTTTTCTTGCTTTACGATGGTCTAATTTTGTATTGGAGCAAATTTTTGATTTCAGGTGCAAGTGTGATGCATGTAGTGGACAAACTACAGGTCAGAGTTAGAGTAGAAGTTAATGGTAATCGTGATGGCGTGTCATAGCTACTATTTTTTTCGTTTGTTTTTCACATCAGCAAAGATTCAGAACCTTGTAGAAATTACTCTCGGTATGATTATTTAGTTGAAAACTGCTAGTACAGAACCCCTATGTACCAAATAAAATCGTTATCATCAAAGTTTCCGAGACAATATTTCAACATACACATAGTTCGCATTCCCAATTGCAGCCAGAAACAATAGATACCTCGTCTGGCTCCACGGTCCAAAGAAACCGAGCTAATGATCCATTCTAATCAATACTTGACCTCGTGCAGAGTAGAGTTTGATTTGGACACAAGTGTTTACGTATTATGACAGGATACTATTTGCCCCAGTAAGGTTACATTTATCATAAAAATGTCGCACTGTTCAAAGTACACATTCTCGGTGACTAAGGATAAACGCTCTGGTTATGTCGGAGAAATGAATAAAAGGTATACTTTCTACACTCAACATTGAAATTGCCCTGATTATCCATTGCTATCACAAACATAAGTAAAATGTTCTTAATTGAACTTACAGACTCGCTATTTAAAATACACTACAAAATATGGACTTCTAGTCATCAATTCAATTTCACTGTACATTACGCTCACCTTTCAAACTAAATTGAAAATACATTCACTACACACTCATCTGAGTGACCTCTCAATGTTATTCCTGATGCCACGCACACCTACACTATAACGCCAAACTTCTAAACGACTGACCGCTTAATTGGTGACCCAGGGCTTATATACGTTCAGTGAGTGTACGACAACTTCAACTAACCCCGCCTCTAATGCATCCTGCGGCTGGATCATGCAACTTGCACGTGATCCCAGGTTCTCAAGCAATTTGTTCTTGACGAAAACGAATTTGCTCAATTTCAGTCAACTACTTGAAACAGAAGTCAGTCAGAAGCAAGCAGTGGAAATGCGGTATTAATCGTCAAATCCAGTTTTAACAACATTTAGGCCAGCCTCGTCAACAGTTTTACTACACTTTTTATAGTTACAAAGATAAAAAACAAAATATTAGTTCAATTGTTTCATGAAACTTCAATGAAGAAAGTGTGAAAATTGTTCATAATGACGGAAATAATAGAAAACATTGCAAGACGGTCAGACCTTTACCGATACAAACCGTTACATTTTTTAAAAAAATACTATGAAATGAAAGTAACTATGAATACTATTAACACGTAAGAAAAAATGAACTAGCTAGTTTTTCGGTTTTCGAATGTACATATTTATTAGGCAAGGAATTATTTCAAAAATTTACCTAAAATTTCGCATCACTCATGCGTAAAGTGAGACCAAAATCTGAAACAGTGAGAAGTAAACCACAGTATAAACAAGTGTTTTTAACCTTTGATGCCCCATCCCCCTTCCCCCACTGCTCCTCTTTTACCAAGTCGCACTCATGGTCCCCTGCTCTTCAATAAGTCAAGTATTTTCTGTTTTTCACCGTCCGCTCGTTGTCTCCGGTCGAAGGCCTATGGCCCTCTTGGAAAGCCACGGGCCCCCGGTTGGGAAACGCTGGTATGTACGAAAAACTTCCCGATTAGTAAATGCAGTAACATTATGGACATCACTACGTACATGACGTGTAGAGAAATGCACAAGAGAACGTTGGAAACTTTCATGTTTCAGGGGAACTGGACGAACTGTGTTAGGATCTGAGGAGTCTAGGGATGCTCAGCGATAGTCCAAATACCTTGTATAGGATCATGTGGAATCGAATCATGGGTCCAAAATGCTATGTGACTAATAGTATATATATGGCATTTCCAAACGAGAAAACTTATTTCAGAAACCTAGCTCGTAGGAGGGGTAGGCTAAAGTCGTCACCGAATATTGGGTAAAATTTTATTCGAATAGGTATCATGACACAGTTTATACTGAATATATCTTTGGGATCAAAGGCAGTGGATTTGTAAAAACACGAAAGGGCGTCTAACGTATGAGCTTGTATAAGATGAGTGGAGGACCTCAATTATCACTAAAAGATCTGATGAACCTTACGATCCGGATATACAGGGTGCAGCAACACAACTTCCTTTTTTCAAAAGAAGTTCCTTCCAAAAATAGGAAGTTGTGTTGCCGCACCCTGTATGTGGAGTCGATGTGGTTCTCTTAATCGACGTTCCACCTCTGGAGACTGGTGGTAGCAGTTCTGTTTTAAGGAAAGTATTGAGTTGGTCGCTAATTTCAATGCACAACTGTTAACTGCAGTAACTTTCAATATGGTTTAAATTTTACTATCTTGGTAATAACATGGAAAAGCTTTACTCGTAAGTGTAATGAAAGATTCTATACCTGCATACCATTGACTCTGTCTACTTTCATTGTCTACTCGACTACTTGAAAACCATTTTTCTTATTGATTGCCAAAGTTAGAGAATATTCAAGTTCTTAGGGCTTGGTTTGCACTCCTTCATTATAAATAAATTCACTTACTGAAATTTATTAACGACATTGCAGCGATACACACAAGAGAGATGATGAATAATGTTTTCATTGAACAAAGATAATTTCATTCTCTATTGTTTTTTAACGCTCCTATTAAGATATACTAAGTTTTGCCTTCCAATAGTTTCCAATCTTTACAGTGTGAGTGTCACTTCTTACTTGTGTTCCTTCTTGTTACAACACTTCACAAATACTCCTTGTTGAGTATTGCAGTCTGGAGCGTCCGGACTATTACCCTGGCCTTTGTACCTCAGTTCCTATTCCTGTCGAGAGGAAAAGTTTCACACTAATGTTATAATAATAGGCTGAACCCGATAACCCGTGCGGAGATACCGTGTGTTCTGTCAGCTCAACAACAGAGCACGTACGAATACAAAGAGACTGCAATGTAGCTGTAATAGTGCACAATGCACAACAAGAAGTTGTAATCAAGAGTTGTCATTAAATTTTGTTCTAACTTAATTGAATTCTTTTCGATTCTTTCCAGGTAAACTCAGAAACTACAGTAAACAAATGGTCTGTAGTCTGTATATTGGAGTTATATTGACTAGACACTCCTTCAATCAGAATTTAAAGCGGGCTTAGATGACTGCTTAAGGCTAAAACCAACTACAATACTCGTATACCTCCTTACACGAGTATTGAACAAACTGCGTAACAGTGTAAGTAAACAGTAACAAAAAAAAACGCATTCGTATTTCAGATTATCGTTACAATGCGTGCATGACATACTCTGATGTAAATTTTGATTTTATTTTTATGGTTCATCTTGACGCTCAGCGGAAAGAAGTTGTGGGGCACCACAAAGACTCTCAGTGTGCAAGCGACGCAAAATGTTCTAAATCCATAAAAACATCAAATTGGCTCTCCGACAAGATAGTATAAATACTATAAAGAAATGAAAAGTCAGTTAGCGTGGTTTTAAATAATATATTTGCCGAAAGTTTGGTCTGAAAGTGACATAATTACATATAATTGTAAATTATCTGGCAAAAATAACCGTACGTACTTGATATAACCTGGAAAATTGTACTCTCAAGACAAACGCGGATTTACTTTAAGTCTTTGAAAAAACTTGAGTCGTTAAGAAGGAACAGAACAACACACCTCATACATTGTAATCCAGGAACTTTGTCAATTTTGTAACTTTGGAACCAGTTATAGATGTTAGCTATTTGTCAATCTAGCAATATCTCTAAAATTTGTAGATCTGTGTAATAAATTACTGCCTCTGCAGCCCCGACGACAAGCGAAATGACTGCTAGCCGCTGGCTTGGACCACTGAAGTACTGGTTGAGTAAAAAAATACGAAGAAAAAGAGAGATATAATTCCCTGTTGCTCTCAGAGTTGCTCTCAGAGTTACTAGCAAAACGAAATTGAGTCAAAAAGTTACAGTGAAACTGTACATAGTTGTTATTGTTGTGTGTATTATTTTTACTTTAATTTAAGCATTTAATAGTCTGAATTTTTAATGAAGTGATACTTATCTTGTTCGAATAACGAGACGAGAAGACCAAACGCGGTAGCTCTGTTCTCGCGCCCCAACGATAATCGCGCTGAATCTTTCTAAATTAATTTCTTCAAGGGCGTTGCAGTTATTCATGAACATTTGCTTTCTAGCGAGAAAAATGTTAACGAAAACAGAAAACCTTGACTTTGCCACCGTCTGCAAGTAGGATTAGTCAGGGTATGTATCACGTAACCAGCGCATGCGCACAACCGCGCATGCAGTCATGCAAGTGTTGCCTCAGTCGACCTCTAGCGGGGAAACATCACCTGCTCAGGTAGTGGCGTTCCATGCTTTGTTCACGTGCTCTTCTAAAAATAGATTCGTCTGATAAAGTTGTAACACAAACCTGAAATCTCGGAATCGCGATGCATCGCATCAGCTGAGTGTAGATATCATACTGCATGCGCGTGGTGACCACTAGGAATGGCAGAGTTGGAATTATGTGTTTTTTAATTTGTCAGAATATGAGGTCACACAGGCCCGATAAATCACAAATGTAATTTAAACCTGATTTTGTACTGCAAAAAACATAACTTTCACAAGTAACGAGTAAACGTTTCTCTGACTCAATATTTAATAGCATTCATACAATGCTTTTTCAATTCATTTAATAGCATTCATACACTGTTTTTTCAAATAATTTAATAGCATTCATACAGTGCTTTTTCAATTTACAGGTGTAAGCTAAGTTCATTAACTGCTGAAAACCAAAATGAAGCCGGCTGGGCCTGTGTAGTAAGATTTGGTAACTGTAGCAAAATTGCAGAAAAATTCAATTCTGCGCAGAAAACAGGGAAAACACGAGTACACAAACTGCGACTGATCAGAGTAAAGTGTCTACGTTGGTTGCGGTGCAGTCGTTTTCCCATGAAGTCAAGCTATGGTTAATTTTGCTCACTAGTACCGTCACACTTGAAAATTCACGTGCTATTTTACTGATTTTTTTCATTTAATTGTTAGTGGACGCAGGCTTTGCGAAGGAGTTTCCACATTGAAGGATGTGCCTTTGGTATCCACAATACAATGCTTATAATACATGTATACCCTACCGAATATCCTCATATCTAAATCCTTAAGAGCGTCACAGAAAGACGGACCAAGCAACAAACTGTGTATTATTACACATTGGAATGTAGCAGCATAAAAATCTATCAATGCTTGTGTAAGTCACAATTCAGAAACAAGCCACGGCACCCTAATAAAAGAAACTTCAACTCAAGGGAACTTTCTAGCTTTCCAGAATCCCAAGTTTATTGTTTGTGCATCTAACACAAAAGGTTTATAATCAAATCTGAACATTACTGAATTTTTTATGGATAGATATTTGTAGGAATTCTATAATCATCTATGAATTTACATGTCGACAAATGGTAGCTGCAGAAATTATTCTGTCAAGACAGTTTCTTTTTCATCAGAAATAATTTATGAACGTGAATGTTTGGCCTTGATGAAGGCAATATGGAAATGAATACTGGACTTTGAAGGTATAAATGTATTCCAAAAATTGAAGTGTCGAATGTGAGAACAGCCGTGAAAAAAGGCAAATCAATTACGTCACATAATTATTTATCCGCGAAGCAGACAGAAATGCTTAGTGCAATTTTGTAATTCAGATAAAAATTAAGGTATCCAACTGGAACTGAAAATATATGAAAGATGAACAACGGTATATGTTTCACTTAATTTTTCGTAGCAACAGTAATAAAACGTTCATAATAATTTTCTTATGCCCATAGCTTCCTAAGATTTATAAATAGAATTTTACCAGTTTGCTAATTTAAACCGACCTTCAACGTCTTGAAACCAACTGAGATGAGAGACCAATGTGCTAGAGATGCTCTTAACTAATGACTTAGTTACATGATATTCGGAAATATGAGCCGTAGGAGACTTCTTGAACTCTTTAGTTCAGGTTTTAATAAGCCGTGGAGATTCAAGTAAATTGTTATTTATCAATTTAGTGTTCATATTGTTCCTACAACATAAGTAGTTTTCTCGAAAAAATATGTCTAGCAATGCAATTATTTATGCATTCTGCACTTCCGTTTGTGTTGAGCTATAAATACTTCATGCTAGCATGGCAACTGCTTTTGCCGTGTTGCTAACTGCAGTCAACGCACGAAGTTGCAGCAATACATACAGTGTGTCAGACGTACGATTCATGGTACCAGACGTACGATGAAGGTTTCCGGTCCCATGATTTTCTGGAGCTGCTCTAGTATTGTTGATCGTCGCATGACAACAACGAAAGCTTTTTCCAACTTGACTGGTGGAGCTTCATTATATATCTGTTACATAATATATATTTAATAGGCTGTAGCTTCTAAAGATGCACATTTGAATTGACCAGCGCTGTTTGAACAATTATCTGACCGCTTCAATCTTTCACACACAATTTTTCTACCTTAAAATGATCATATGAAAACCCGAACCCGTTAAATTTATGAATCAAGGACTACGTTCAAAATTCATTTTATGCAGCAACTTCAGCTGCTGGAACCAAGGGAGTTGGAAGCAGTTTTAATACTAGATTATGGAAACTTGCAATGGAAGAAGCTCTTCCTCTGTGACGAATCCCATTTATACATCAGTGAATTTGTCAATAAACATTACTGCCGATTTTGGGGACATGAAAATCGTAGAATGATGCAAGAGCGTGAAATGCATCCACTGGAAACGACTGCGTAGTGTGGTTTTTGGGCACGTGGTATTTGGACGGTTTTTATTTGAAGATGATAAGGGTAATGAAGTTCCCGGTAATTGAGAATGTTACAGAGACAAGATATCCACTCAGTGATAGGCGAACTTTTAAGATATGGAGGTTAACAACAGCCGGTTTTAACAGGATGGGGCGAACTGATACACTTCGCGTCAAATACTCTCATTACTTCATGAAAATTTTTCGTGATAAATGATATATTATCATGGTGGCCAGGAATGACCATCAAAATCCTGCGATTTTTATATTCATACCAGAGGTGCCTTGTGATTTTTTCTTATGGAGGGTATGTAAAGTCACAGGTGTATGCTAACAAATCACGGACAATAATTTCCTGAACTCAAGGCTGGAATCAGGCGTGTTATTGGAGGCGTCTAATAACACATTTATGAGAATTAACGGAAATTTCGAGGCATTATTGTATGCCGACTGAATGCAGGTGGTCATATGGATGACATGGAGCTCCACACCCAATCGGGAGACACAGTTATTAGAAATATCCAGCAAACACCATGTATAAAAATCCGTTCTTATTAATTTTCGTTACAAATTTCGCACCTTTTATTGAATACTCTATAAGTACAAGAAGTCTGATATCACTGATAGTAAGTAAAATATGGTCTTCTATATCATGGCAGTCAACGTTAAGTGACGTTGGCCTTATAATATTACTTCTATGGATTACGAAACAATGTACAACAAAATAAGCAATATCATTTGCACCACAAAAAAAATATTCATGAACGTGGACTTGTATAATTTATGGAATCGTCTAACGCAGTACACGCAGGACTTCGTTATGATAACAGTAGAACTACAGTGATCTGTATTTGTCATACATTAATATTATGAAATTACAAACTCAAATTTTTTATTGAAATATGTATAAACGCTTGCTAGCATTGATGGAAAAATCCTTGAATGTCACAATCTCGAAATTTTCTTCCGAAACAAAATTTTGCCTAGTGCGGGCAATAAATAACTAACACACTCATACGACGAGTATGTGTCACGTATTGTCTTGTTTAAAAATACGCTTCATCAACACATGTCAAACACTTAATGACGAATGAAAATAAACATTAGGAATTCAAAACGTAAATCCAAATTAAACTTCAGTCCAAAGGTCTATTAAGAGAAGAATTCTATGAACGCAATTAGTATTGTTAATTGTCACAAATCAAAGTTTTTAATGAATATACGTGAGCATGCATGAACTGAATGCTTCTGTGTGCTAGAGCATAGCATTAGTTCATAGAGCTAGCAGGAAAATTTTCCAACAGGAGGAGAAATACAGAGCTCATTGTGCTCGTAGTTACCTTGCGGAAATTATTGAGAGCAACAACCATGCAAGTGCTTGAAATAATGTGCATTTGATGCTCTCGAGGCCCAGTCAGTATTAATAAACTTCAAGTTAATTCACAGAATGTTGCAAAATACGAGTGCGTTCTAAAATATTATGTGTTTCCCTAATTCCGTTATTTTCGTTTTAAACTTAAAACATAAAGGGATAATGATATCTATTTCAAGTAAAATTTTCCGCTGTGACTAGTTCATATAGAATTTCCGAAGAAAATTTGTCCACGAGAAAGCTTCAGCCGTAAGTAATATGTGATCCATAGCTAAGTCGCCTTTTAAAACAGTGGTTTCTGTGTCTTTTAAAATTCATTGAAATTGCTTATACTGTATCTTAAATTAATTATGTATGTACAAATCTGCAAGTCAAGCCGGAGATTCTACGTTCGTGACGTTAACCTCCTTTTAAGGGTCTCTTAAAAAAGCATATCTTCTTCTGATTCTAATCTATTTTACAGCGTTTGTACGGGTTCATTTCATTTAAAATGTAAAAACGTTTGAATCATCCAGTCTTTGTAGTTTTGTTTATTCAACTATTTCAACGGCATGAAGAATGAGGCTATAGGCCAGAAGGTTCGTTCCTATAGCCTCATTCTTCTATTCTATTCTATGAGAGTTTTTGGAAACCTTCCATTGGTTTGTTGACTTATATATATATATATATATATATATATATATATATATATATATATATATATATATATATATATATAAATATATATATATATTATGTATGAGTGTATATAAATATACATACATAATATACATATATTCTAAAGATATATTTGTATATATTGTCGCTCATAAGTCGTTCTATGAGCGTGAGTTTCAGCACATCGAGTGGCCACCACAGTCTCCAGACTTAGAGCTCATTAAGAATTTATGTGATGAGCTTCAGAGGGACATACGCGTCTCGCTCTCATCGATCATTACAAAAGTTTTAGGTGTGCGGCTTTTGCAATATATATGGTCAAAATTTGAGATACAGAGATGCTTCGGTATTGAACCAAGAATGGGCCAAACGGCTCGTTCCTATTGCCTTATTCTATTCTATTCTAAAAGTTTGTTGAAATAATACCAACTTGGATGAAAGCAGTATAGGAAGTCTAATGGCTTTTTAGAAAATTACAGCACTCAATGTAGTTCTTTTTTTAGACAGTTTGTATTAAAAACATGATTTTTTAAAAGCTCATCCCCTGTGTTCATATATACTGGGATAAAACGAAAAGGACGAGTGTCGTATTCAATTTACAGGGGCCTGATTTTTGGGGTAGATATATCTGGGGAGGAATTTGAGGAAAACATTCAGTAATAGTGTATGACGTCTATCTGATCAAATATTTATTCTCATGTGCTGGTCATAACATTTAGAAATACGAAACTACTCAGTAAACTTACCTATAAGTTCTTCTATATGTGAATAAGGAAATCAAATGTATGCACAAAAGGCTACCAGTAGAACAACATTTTGTAACAACGTCTCGAGTCATTTTATCGACTCGGCTTGAAATGAAGAATTGAGTAAACTTGCAGCATATAGTTGCTTCATCCTTACGCTGCTTTTTCTGGAAAGGTGGAGGTCGCGGCAGTTTTTAACGTACGACAACTCGGGTCATCTAGCTCAGCTATAAAAAATTCATACAAGCCTAACTGATGTATTAATGTCAACACACTTAGAAAGAATCGCTTAAAACATGATTTGTCAAACTTGAGCCTTGCGCCGTTCTTTCAAATTTCCAGCAACGAATTGATCTTTGCTGGAAAGCCTTGCCAGAAAGTTTCCAGTTCTGGCAACTGCATCGTCAGACGTGTGGCGTGATGCTAACTCAGCTCGCTATTGGCTGAAGTTTCTCACACCTTCTCTATCACCCAATCGCACGGTAGGAGAATTGTCGATCGCTCGGCAGAGGTAAAAGCTGGATGCGTTTTTACAGCTTGCCGTGACCCCGATGCCATGTTTTCAGTTGTTTTAGCGCAGAAATAGTTATGGTGGAGAATATTAGCCATTAGATTTAGAGTATAGTATGTATCAACATAACTTATAGCGTTTTATGAATGCTTCGAGTCAAATTCAATTTCATTACGAAGTGGGAATCAACATGCCTCATGAGGTGGCCGTTTCTAGTTTTTCATTGAGAATCATATAGGGAATTTTATTCACAAACTTTGAATAAATATCATTTAATATAAATGTTCATTAAATTTTTTTACCTGGTTGTATGAATTTCTATATCAGGTTGTGCAGAATTGATTCAAAGAATATTTGACACGCTTGACTTTACGTAACACACACTACTTCGATTTCTAGTTATAACCTAAGATTATGATTGTGTTCCAAAGACTCATTTCGGTATGAATAAATGAGTGATGTATTAAATTTTCCTTTTATCACCTCTGCTTAAGCACGTATTTATGTGTGTGTTAATATTTCATCATATATTAACTTGAATACTATTTAGGTAGTTTATACCATTATTCATGTTATACACGGTGTATACCACGTCATTCGTGACAGGGAACAAATGCTAACAATCGTTAAGTCTGATTACTCTAAATCCCCTTCCAAATTTCTGAAAATATGAGACCAAGACATGAACAGAAACATTACACCAAAACAAGAACAGAAATATTACACCAAAACATGAACAGAATACATAACACCAAAACATGAACAGAATACACAACACCAAGACATGAACAGAATGCACAATACCAAGACACGAACAGACAACATATGGAACACCAAGATTTGAGTTGAATACATAACACCAAGAAATGAGCTGAATATATAATAATAAGAAATTAACATGAAGCTCATTAGGAGTCTCAACGAGCTTTAATGTGGCAACCTTACGTACTCACTTTTGTTTTCAATCGCCTTTTTTTAATTGTTAGAGGAGATGTGGAAATGTTGATTTGGGTTGTACCTCATAGATATTTTCTCTGACTTTGGTGGGTGTACGAGTCCCCGTCTCATGACGTTTACGTTTTCAGTCAATTTCTAAATCCCTAAATACATACTACCAAATATTAAAAATCATGATTCTGTTAAGTGCGTAGGTTTTAATGGTAACCACTTTATTCCTCTTGACTTCAATCAACTTTTTTATTTATAGACTTGTTAACTTGCCACAACTATTATGCTTTCATTGATAAACCACCTCGGATTCCTTTTAATCATATCACCCAATGATCTTCACTCATTGACCAATTTTGGTGTAATTTCTCAATTTCTGGTGGATGTTTTGGTATGATGGCACATATCATTTCACAACATCTCTCCATTTATATTATTCTTGATACTGAACCTAATATGGATGCCCCATTTTAAATCGCAAGCTTTGCTATTTAATTACGAGAAATTACAATAACATTGCGTTTCTGCCGATTAAAACGGGATTAATTTCCAGAGCTAATGAATCATAACAAAATATTAGGCTATGTCGCCTGTTTTTGCATCTAAAGTAAGCGTTTTTGTAACCACAGAACAGGAAAAAGCTTGTTAATTGGAGGTTGTATTTTAGCTTATGTTCTCCTGAACTTTTATTTGGGATAAAGATTTCCATAAACGCAGAGGTTCTTGAATGCTATGTAAGGCAGCCTACATAGAAGCAACAACATTCCTAACTGAAAAACACCATAAATTCTGAATTTAATAAATCAAAAAGCTTTGTCTAAGGGACTCTCCTGTGACAGAGCTTCCAGCTTAAATTTGAGTAATACAACTAAGGCTTGACTTTGAGATAATATCCACGTGCATGCATCGCTTGTACCCTGATTGACTGTTTACTAGTTTGTATTTAACAGAACTAGACTCACATGGAAACAAAATGCATCAACAGTTGCTGCAAAAAATCCGTGTTTTTGAGAATACGTGCAGATTGTGTATCTAAGAGAACTCTAAGTATCTTTTATTGTTGGGGTTTGATGAAAGTTCCCTCCATGGTATATTGGATAATAGTGAAAACAAACCAGGGCTCCGTGCGTATTAGCGAATTGGACTTGCTTCCTGAGTTAGAGTTCGAATAAATTCAATTGGGTAATGTGGCATTTGTGTTTCTGTGCAACCAAGTCAGTCACTGTTTCAAAAGAACACCCGCTGTTGTATGCATCACAAGCGAGGATAGGGGCATGTGAGCACAGGATTTCAAAGATATTCAGATGTGTTATATCCGAAAAAATGTACGCATAATTTTTTGATGGTTCAAGGTTCAAGCAAACCCTCTGTGAAAACTTGACTGGTCCTATGAAGTACTCCAAGGACGTGAGTGTGAATTCCTTGTAAACTGGACTTTGAATGCTCGCACATGACCGGTATGAACCCCATCCAAAACTTTTGATTTGCGTAGCAAAATTTTTCTTACATAAACATCAACAAATACTTTGATCCCCATGCACGACAACATTGGAAGGGATATACATACCTACATATTGCACAACCAGCCCTTGTTATTCGCTGACGCAGCTGCTTCAGGTTACAGTATTGCGCCTTCAGGAAGGACGAGTAAAATGAGTTTGCCCTTTTATTCACTTGTCATCGTACTGTAGTTTCCTATAGAACTCATTAGTTTTGAGCTCTACGAAGAATCTGCAACTGAAAATCAAGTGACGGGAAGTAGTTCCGTAACTGATTCTTTTTTCTACAAAAGGAACCAGTATTTTGTTCTGTTAATTTTAAAAAATCTATGTATAAATGAAACTCAGCTAAATTTTCATTATGCCCATTTGGTATGCAAATTTTTTGATAAGGAAAAGGAAAGATAAAACTTTAGAATTTGCACTATAATTAAATAGATACAAGAGCAACGAAATATGTGAAAGAAACAAGCATGTCAAGAACTGAAAAACATGCTTGTAGTGATTAAACAGGAGCACTCAACACCTTAAACAACCAGCTCAACTTGCATCTACTATTTATTTGTGTAACCTGTCATCCGCTTCTGAATTTATTTTCAATTTGGAAAATTAGAATACTCTTTAGATAGCCTTTTAAAATTTGACTATTCGAACAATAAATTTATTTCTATACACGCATGACCTTACAAACATTGCGACATAGAGTTATTATTCTGAGCATTAAGCATAGATTAAGAATATATTATGTTGTGTAAAATTTCTTAGGTTACTGATCAAATTATTTTCGTTACTGCAATGACTTTGTAAACCTAGAATATCTTAATGTTTGATAAACCTAAAAATTAAGTACATACTTGCAATATTGATTTCCTGTACATTGCAGCTTAAATTTTCAGTATAGATCTACCTTTCTGTCATTATATGATACTATTTGTTCAGTAATTGATATTCAAATTGACTCACAAATAAACCATGAAGAAACTTTTCAGTTATTGCATTTCCCGTATTTTTACGCGTAATTCGTTATTCAAATACTGATGGGGCATTTTTAATAGCGCTCACTTCTACGACTCAATACACGCTAAATGATGACGAATTGGAGTCATCGGGAACACGCGTACGTGAACGAGTATGTATGTACAGTTCAGCTCTTACAGTAAAGTTATGTAGGGCTTCTCTTATCAGATGATCATCAAGTGAATACATAAAGTTAAATCATTAGAATTAAGTTGCATACGTTTTTTCGAACATTATGTAATACATGAAATATTTGAAAAGATTTCATGTGCCTCAGACACCCAGTAAACCAACCTGTCAAGACGTTGGTAGGAACTTGGAAAATGAAGTTAAAATTTTAATCAGAGTGCATTATAATATAAATTCGTCCATGATTTCGTTTGTGTTATTCTATATGTGAAAGGTTCTCTGTGAGGTCTGTCTATTGACTGTTTATCACTCGAGCTTGGAGGTGTGAGCCCCATCAACATAAACACAGCTAGTAAGTAGTGCGCAGTAGACTTCTTAGCCCTGCATTTGCATTAGTTTTGAAACTTATGCGCAATAAACTTGACTGGGTACCCAGTAAAATAGATACAGTCGCATGACTAATGAAAGTTTCATGAGGCTGCACAGCTCGAAGTCAGAAATGGAACTTGCTTTATAAGTTACACTCATGTTACGCACGATTCCTTTCGTTAACAGACTCACACGGAAGGCCTAAATTTGTGAAATAGTGGTCAAATTTTCCATATGGTTTCAAACAATTTCATATATGTGGGATTTTTGAAAAAAAGAAATATTCCTGCTGGGACATATGCATTCTAATTGGATATATATGGCACAGCAGTAAGAGACATATTTATAGATAGATGCAGTCACAATTGGAAAAACATATCTTATTTACGGGCTAATAAAGCCAATATCACCAAAACTTGGCTGCTCTAGAGTCGGATAGAAAGGATCAATTCTGAGCGCAGACATGCCTCAGGGCGAGCAAAATTGCAGGGTGTACCCAACAGTATCTTCTTTGGATCATAGTTAAAAATACGATAATAATATATAGAACATATGTGTAATATAATCTGAAAAATGTTTATATTTTTTATCACAAGCGAGTATTCCTTTTTCTCCTTAATTTTCTTTGCGCAATCTTTAACGCACCATAATTGTTGTTTGTGTCTTAGAACCTGTTGAGCTCTCTGAATTATTTTCTGACTTCAATGTTGGTTTGAGAATAAGGTAAACACATACTCATAGCTGTTTACTAACTCTCCTTAGTAAATAATAGTGTCAAAATTGTTTCATAAGGAAGTCCGATAATATTCTTCCCACTCTCCTTTCAATTTTCTAATTTAAATTACATCGCAGGGAAGCTCAAATAAACAACAGTTTGGATCGGCCTACTTTTCGTTATGAATTATAATATGGATGCACAATATAAATTTAATTTATGATGATTATTATAGTATTGAAATTTCATGAGTTCTCTTAGCTCTAAGTTGAATAGAACATTTTTTGCAGTAGCATGATAAGTATAATACTCTATATACGATGGAACTTCAATGATGGACGACAGTGAATTTAAATCAAAATGCACTTTGTTATTTGTGATTGTAAAATTTCTTTTACCAGGTTCAGTGACATCATTCCGTACATCCAGTTTTGTAAATACTCTCATTCATCATAATTCAGATGAATAAAATGAGACCGTGCTTCTGACACTGTAATATTAACTAACACGCGAAGAGACCGGTATGTAGAAAAAACTTATTCTTGAATGTCTAGATGGGTCTAAAAAAAAATGTCTATAGCCCACGGTTAAATTGTCTCGGAAATTTTTGATGCAGGTATCATTCTTGAAAAATTAGAAATTGGTCTAAATTGATGCTTAGATATGCATGGAAATATATCTCTCTTCGTCTAGACATGCAGGGATGCCGCGATATCAGAGTTATGTATATATTTCTAAGCATTATTTTGGGGTAAATCATTGTTGATTTCATGCCGTTAAAGATTAGAAATACAACTTAATTTTTATTGCATTATCTAAATTGGGATTTCAAATGATTAGAAAACCAGAGAGGAAACACTATCTCAAGTTAATGACCACTGGTAAAAATGTTGTCATAATCCTATAATCTTAGCAGAACTCTTCTTATGCACGCTTTTCAAATCTTAATCGGTTTACATTTTGTTTTCGAATATCTCTTGGTTCTCACTCGAGGTCTCAGTTTCAGTTCCCATCCAAGTTCTGGCTTTCTTATAAATAAACACCCAACGAACGAAGACCGGCTTAACTCTCTTTCTGAAGTGTGCCGTTCGTAGTAATACGATCCTCCTTTAAAATATCGCATAGGAAAAATAATATTTTTCATGATTAGTAGATAACTAAATAAGTGGTATAAGTGTGTCATAGCTCGACAAATCTTTTTCAAGTCAGATAGAAAGTAAAAATCGTTTGAACACTATGTATTGAAGGAAATATGTTTCGTTTCTATATCTGACGATGGGAATTTCTTTTTGAAGTATAGATAGTCTGACTCCCTAAAGGATTTTGTTTCATCAACCAAAATTGATATTTGTGAAAGCAATTTGGACCACTTACTTCCTTTGTGTGTACGTTATTGCTTTAATTCTTTTGAGCTCGCTTAGAAAAATTACTTCTGATGCCTTCACATACATACTCTTCTAATTACAGCTGCATGAAAGTTTGATTTATAATGTCATTTTTTGAACGCTGCAATTTTCGAGTAATTGGTTCAAGCCAGAGTGATTTTTCAAAACTGCATTAAAATCTTTTTATCAACATGGTCGAGCAATTAATTGATACAAGTATCTTACAACATAGAGACAGTATCGTTCGTTTTTTGATTATTTGATAATTCATATCCGTCAGTCTGTTTACTGTAAAAATAAAAATAGACTAACGAACTGCGCTTTTAGTGGAAGAGATTATTTTTCTACGTTGAAATGCTGCATCTGATTTCAGCCTACGCGACTGTCAGATCTTCTAATGTATTTTATTTTGACCACGGAAAAGTCGCAGTGAGAAAAAAAGGAAAAAGGTAAGAAAAGCAGTTTATTTCAAGCTCGTTGATACACAAAATATTAAACATTGGGTTCTCAAATGATTTATCGGTAAGATCCTTAGATGACATGAATATATTGTTTGATAATTGAATATGATCTTCGTTGCTCCTATCGCAAATTCTTCGTTAGCCAAGACTGCACGGTTGTTTCTATTCTCCAGTACGATTCTTGAATACGTTCACTGTTAGATTTGTAGTTGAAAATACAACCATTACGAAAAAAGTTTCTGGTTTAACCCACACATCTTTACGTGTACTAATGACAAAGCGATAATTCGTTCACAGTCCTGTATGTAATATTTCAGAAACAAGATAATTTCACTAGTAAATTCGAGTCGTAAAAATAAATTACTTACAGTTCAATAAATATTTATGTTAGCAAATGTCAGTTTTAACATGCGATAAGTGCATTGGTTCCGCGGGCAAACTGCTTGAACGTTTTATTGCTTGGCAGTTCATAAATATCTGAACGTGCCTTCATTTATTTTTATGTCGTCTTGACATGCATTGTAAATGTGCCAGAGTGTAAAGTATTGACGTCTCAGAGCACGATGACTAGACATGCATGTGGGTGGTCACATCAAATGAAGATATAATGATTCTGTATATAATTGTATACTGAATCATTAACTTTTGCGTAGTAAGCGAGACCACTTATAACGGTTATAACTTGTAGTGATTAGTGCAGGATGAATGAACACGATGAATGTGCAGGACGAGTGTACAGAATGAATGTACAGGATGAATGTGCAGGAAGAATGTACAGGATGAATGTGCAGGATGAATGTACAGGATGAATGTACAGGATGAATGTACAGGATGAATGTACAGGATGAATGTACAGGAAGAATGTACAGGATGAATGCACATCGTTTGCTTGCCAGATCAACTCCAGGACACACAGAGGAGACAAAAGTGGAGAACACAAACACAGACGAAAGCAGACAATAATCTACCCTAAAAAAATTAGCATGTTATAAATATGTATATCTCCCATTGCGAAATGTTCAATTCACAACGGGAATTCAATCCATTTTTTGTCAATTTCCGTGTGTGTTACCTACCTGAATAATTCATTCTTATTATTGAATAGGATATTAACAACATAAATTTGTCAATGAATAATTTTTCACGATACCACAAATGATATACTAACGAGAAAGCTACCCTCCGCCGTAAAGTGAAGAACTGGTCATATTAAATAATTTTTAGATAGAAATATCTAAATACACGTTTAAAAATGACAATAAAGTGGGCTACTGAATGCCATGGGACATTCGCTGACACAATTTCGTTACAGTGGCCTACGCCCCTGAGTGAATGTAGCCTACTTCTTAAAGTGTTGGCAGTACGCTAAATACTCAGCAGTGCCAGGCTGCCTTCGCTATCGTTAATTTGTACGAGACGGATCTCGAAGCGTGAGCTGGCAATTAACTACATACTCATATTTTTAGGTTTTTTGAGAGCTTTTCTCATCGCTCGTCGGGTGTCATTACTTTTGGACCCAAATTTTGTTGTATTTCTATCGGAATTTTGCTGCTCTCGAACGTTTGTGAAGAGTATTATAATCCTCAAATAGGACTGTTTAGACTTCCTCACTTTAGGATAGTAATTATCTGCATCCACTGGTTAAACTTGCGTTGCAATAAATTATAAAACACCTTCTGAATGAAATTTGATGTTTAGTTGGTGACCTGAAATTTCATCAAAAACTACAATATTTTTAAAACTATTCAAAAATTTCACGAAAAATGGACAATTCATTGAAGAATAGTATCAAAAATTATTATGATTCATCCGTTATGTCTAGCAGAACAGATTGAGCAAGTCACGTTACTTATTACATAATATTTAGAGCACGTTTAGATATTTTTATGTCTTAACTAACATTCCTTGCTGCATTTAAAAAACGAAAGTTTGACACTTGTTAACCCAATTACAGATGACCTCGTTCAATTTCATGTCCCGCCATGGCATGCAGACGCCCCAATCAAATTTCATAATGGATAGTCAATACATTTGACTCGATGTGAGACTAAAGGCCTTGAATCGTTGCTACTGGAGACGAGCGTTGTATACCCAACATGCTGAACAAAACAAGAAGACATTCCTTGGAATTCTAGTGCAACGTTGAAAGGAGGTGCAGCGCCTCCTGGTGACCCAAGTTTTGATTTGGATTTTTAAAAGGTAGCTTTCGTGGATTGAGTTTATTTGCAATACCTGAATTTTTCCACGCGATCTGTAGCACTAATTCATTTCATTCACTTACATGAGGCAAACATATGACATAGAACCTTGGTACATATGCTTTCGAGCATAGTAAAGCTAAAATAAAAAAACAAAACTTTTGTCGGAAGTGATGTTCGGTCTGATCAATCAATGTCAAGCACTCGGTAAGTAAAGGGTTCTGCACGAACTGTGGACACCGACAATACACGAGATGGTGCACAACTTTTCATGAGAATAAATTTGGTTCGCCCACACGGAATGAGTAAGTTGGCCTTGACTCCGTTTAATGACCGACTTACTTCAAATGAAAAGAAGCGTGACTTGAATCAAGGTTGACTTCAAACTCCAG
The DNA here is from genome assembly GCA_006783055.1 of Trinorchestia longiramus. Taxonomy (NCBI): domain Eukaryota; kingdom Metazoa; phylum Arthropoda; class Malacostraca; order Amphipoda; family Talitridae; genus Trinorchestia; species Trinorchestia longiramus. Next base: position 52,301 of record VCRD01001327.1, read on the forward strand.
TGTAGAGTAGGATGTCGTAGAGGAAACACAGTTGGGTATGAACTGCAGTATAGTAATATTTTTTTTTCGAGGTTTGTCGGCGCTGTGTGACAAACTAAACATTAAAAATAATTCTATAGATACTGAGTTGCACTCATGAGTTTGATGTCATGGAAAATTTTGTCCAGGTAAGATGATTCAGATTGAAGTTATTCGTAAGAAAAATTCTTTCTAAATGTGTACTTAGAATAAGATGCACAGATAAATTGCTGTCTGGTTTTACTGTTTCATGCCCTCAACCTTTTTATGACTTGTAATTCTCTATATTTCCATAACAGTTATGAAAGAAAATGACCGTAATTAATCCAACAGAAGCGTATGGATATTTTTTGCCCAAGGGTTGCAGTTGATATATTTGAAACCTAGATACTGCTCATCCACGTGCTTTAACATCTTCCCATGCATTTTTCTGTTGGACAACCAGAATATTTTCAAAAGTAAACAGATTGATGGCATACATACAACAAAAAAGTAATTTTTTTAAATCCATTTCTAGATTCAATCAAATACATGTTACGTACTGTGTCGAATATTTGTAATTGCAGCTCCTTTTGTGAGCAAGGAAAATATTTAAATATTTAAATTTTTTTTTAAATATTTTACGAGCTAAAGGACAAGTAGATTCTAGTGTTTCTTTGTGATAATATCATGATGCAGGTCTTCAACATGGAACATAAATTTCAGGTATTACCTTCAATTCAATCCCTGTATAAGGAGGTCGAGTCTCGATATCACTGGGTTTGTGCATCCTTGTCTATTATAATCCTCATGCAAAGAGTGGGAAGTCCCAGCCATATTTATTAGGAAAAATATATGAATATTAGACAGTTTCCGAGGAAATTCCAAGATTTAAATTTAACTAATTTGGAATTATTAAAAAGATGTATGCACTAAAGATTTACAATGAATTCTTATGTTTTAAATGAATACTTTTTGTTGATTTCATTCTGAACTTTCTTTCTGCATCTTACCTACCGATAACATGGCTTAGATAGTACCCGTTGAAATTCCTTGGTTTAAAAGTGATAAAATTAAGGATATATGAAATAAAATACATTTTTCAGTTCTACCCCTGAATAATTTCCATTAATATATACAGAAATTCCATTCTGTAACTTATCTACCGATATCATGGCCGTGTAAGAGAAGAAAGCTAATAACAGAAAAAATGAAGTATTTTATAGAGATCCGGTGCCTTTGATATCCACAATACTATGCTTATAATACATGCATACCCGTTCTGATTTCAGTTCAGTAATTTTTCTTCAGTAATAGATTGGAAGTAATGGGACTGACACACACAGATACAGAGAGATAGAGATACATAGTCGATTATACAGGGTGTCCCATAAGTACGGTACCTTTTTAAAACTATTATAGCTATAAAACTACAAATGATAAAGAGATTTGGTTAATTCACAATGAAAGAAGAAATTTTAAAGTTTAATATAAATTTATAAATGAAACAATAAAAACGTTTAACTATGGAATATCTTTTAAATGACCGCCATTATTAGGCAAACAATGGCGTGCTCTTTCAACGGTGCCGTTCATTACTTTCCTTAATATCTCTGGTGAAATGTTGTTGATCTCTTGAATGATGTTTAGTTTCAACTGCTGTAAAGTATCAGGCATTTCAATGTAAACATTTTCCTTTAATATCACCAGAGAAAGAAATCAGGAGCCCTTAGATCTGGAGATCGAGGCGGCCACGGTATATCACCAAAACGAGAAATTATTCCGTTTGGAAAAATTGCTTTTAACATTTGCATTGATTCTTTCGCTGTGCGCTGTAGCTCCATCTTGTTGGAAAAAAGTAATCTCTGTGTTATTATCTCCAATTTCAGGTATCAAATATTCTTGAGTCATCTGTCTTTACAGGTTTCCATTAACACAAATTGCATCACCATTAACATCTTCAAAAAAATATGGTCCAATGATCCTCGAAGACGTGATGCTACGCCATACTGGTACTTTAGCTGACTGAAGTTCATGAATTTCTTTTGGATTTTCTGAAGCCCAGAATCTGCAATTTTGCTTATTAACAAAACCATTAAAGTGAAAATGTGCCTCATCAGTCATTATTAAATTTTTTACAAAGTTTTAATTTCCTGCAAGTTGCAGAAATCTATTCGCAAAATCTAATCGCTTGTGGTAGTCCGTAGGGTGGAGTTCTTGAGTTAATTGAATTTTATATGGACGATACTTTAGATCTTTTACCAAAATACATTGCTGGGAGGCACGGGACATTCTCAGTTGAATTGAACATGTCCTAGTTGACGTTTTGGGCCGATCAGCAACACTCGTTGCAACAAGCTGAATTGAAGCACCAGTTCCTATGTTCCGTGGCCTGCCACAAAGTTGTCTGTCTGCTGTTGTCCCTGTTTTTCTAAATTTCAATACCAGTTTTTTATGCACTTCTTCGAAGTACTTCTTTCAAAACCATCAATATTCCTGTAATTCTTCTGACTTGCAATAACTGAACAATTACATCGGAAGTAAAGTTCCACTATTTTTGCTCGTTGTTCCATTGCGTAGCGATTCATTTTGAGGGGTGGATTTTATGAATTTTCTGGGTAATATGTTGTGATTGTCGGTAGACTTGATACACTGGTAGAAAACTTTTAAATCTCCTCATTCATTCTGAATAAACCAAATCTCTTCACCGCTTGTAGTTTTATAGCTATAATAGTTTCAAAAAGGTACCTTACTTATGGGCCACCCTGTGTATGTAGATGAAGGCAGGAGTGGTTGAAAAAAGCTCTTGATATTTAGAACGTTTCAAGTTGGATCCCATTACGAGCCCGTGGTCATATGTAGAAAACAAAATTTAATTCTGATAGTGGAATTTTAAAACAAAACAGTACATCCACAGTGCAAAACAAAATGACATAGGAAAATGAATTTCCTTGTAGCAACGGATAGTGAATATTAACTCAAAAGATCACTTAAAGAAGGCTTCTGTTTCGTCTTATTCTAATGGAATACGAGTAGAAATATCATGTATCATACCTGACACCACTGACCTCCAAACTGAAGTCATTGTTTATTTTCAACGAAATTTCGTTTTGTTCAATCAGTAGAGTCCATATCCTCTATCCTTTGTGACACGTTATATGTTTTTCTCGACTTGTTATGTTTCATTGTTCATCGTGTTTTACTACACTGTGTGGAGTGTCCCCACTCCTGAGTTTTGTTTTGTTCTTCTATTCCAGGTAACCAAGAGATGATGACAACACATTCCGAATAAAATAACTCATGTTTAACTATGTTTGCCCCATATTATTATTCGTATGAGGAAAAAGTCCCCTAAACTATTTAATTCGTCAACAATATCAAAAATACTACGATAATTTTGCTTTATTCAATCTTTCCAAAAAAGTACACGTGAACAAGTAGTATGAATAGAACACAAACAGTGCCTATTTTATATTGGTAAATCAAACTTGTTCTGGAGTTTTACCACACCATGTTTTTAGGCTTGTACTTCTTTCTGCTAATAAATGATTGCTTTGATTCTCATGTTCTTGAAGTTTGAGCTCAATCGCGCCGTTTTTCTAGGTTTTGTTACAGCGTAAGCACGTCGCTGATCTACAGGGTGCGGCAACAGACCTTCCTTTTTTGAAACTAAGTTCCTTTAAAAATAAAGAAGTTATGTTGCTGCACCATGTAGTATAGAACTATGGATCACCATAGAAACAAAAACAGAAATCCAATTTCTCTTGCCGGAAAGTGCGTTACAGGTTGCTATGCATGTAACATATTCAAGCACCTAATAATTTGCACCAAGTGCTTGAGCATATTATCGAATAAAATCATATTGTTAGACATGTTCACACTAGGCCTTTCAAACCATTGAAACGACTGAACAGTTGAATTTTTGACGTTCAGGAACATCTTGCTTACACCCCAGATCTCTCACCGTTCGACTATCTCCACTTTGGATCACTCATAAATGTTTGCAAGTGTATTCGTACGGATAATGATGTGTTGGAAAGGAGGTGCGAAAGGTTTTTCGACAAACAGAAAAGTTACTTCTTCGAGTAATTATATGACTATACACTTGTAAACCATTGGCCAAAAAGCATTGGAAACTTAAAACTCTGTGGAAAAATGACGTGTATGTAAAAACCTGTTACCGAGTAAATGAATTTTATTTAAAAATTGCTGGTAATTCATTGGCTTTTCTCTCTAAATAAGAGTGCTTTGTTGTTTATTTACTTGGTTGTATTCAATTGACCCGTGTTACATGAAATTATGCCAGTCGATGATGATGGTAGTAGTCGATGGTAGAGAGTCGCATTGATTCGACACACAGTAGGAACTGTGGGGTCTAACAATTTGAGACTGCATCGCCGTTTTTTCTTTAGAGAAACTTTAAAATCTCAAGTTTTACAATGCTGATGTAAATCAACAGCTATAAGGCTGATTTTCCTCTACGGATCAGAAAATTTTTATTAATGTTCATTTTAAGTTTAACATTTCAATCCCACATATTTTTTATTTACTTTCTCCAAAGCTGTCAGAGATCAATTAAAGTAAACGATCAATAGAGAATATTCCTTTTATCATAAAACTCTAAATTTCTCAAATAAATTTTTCTATGAGACATTAGAGCACAACAGCTGTACAAAAGTCGAAATTTTGTTTGTATATAATATTTTCTCGAGAAGTAAACTGTAGGTACAATTTTTTGTTTCACGGCAATCTAGGCTTGTACCCAGAATGGGAAACTTGTGCTGAAACTGTGGTGACAGACTTGTGTATGGTAAATAAAAATTAATAGAACTTAGAATTATTATAATAATGTGATACTTTCAGTTTGTGATGTAATACTCTTCAAACACTTAACTAGTGAGTAAAATTCTAACAAGAATTATACCACACTTCACTGGACACTGCGAACAAAAGTCCATCCGATTGATTATGAAGGAGCTAAGAGCCTATTTTTTCTTGAGCCAGAGCTTCTTTCTATTTTGATGACAATTTCTGAATACATCAGACACTTTAAGAAGGAGATCCATATCGTTGAAACATGGCTTCGGAGTTTCTGAACTTAAAATAACCCACAAACAACGATGTCAGGTAATAATGACAAAATTAACTTTTTATTTAATTATACTTTTTGAATGTGTATGAGAATTTTTTGTCACAAATAAATCCTGCAAGCCCTTACTATAACTGAGGTAGCTTTACGCTGTTACAGTGCCCTATTGGCTCAATTCCAAAGTCCTTTATTTCATATACTCTGATCTTCTTTGAGTAAGATCGATTTTTCTTCCATTCTGAACGCACATAGTTTCGTTGTTCTGCAGATAAGATTCAGCCGTCTAATTCAGACTCCAGTTTTCACTTAATTCTATCACGGTTTCGTTGTAACTTCCCTTGAACGTAGTTCACAATCTTTCAAAATGATAACTGGGTGCTTTGGAGTATTTCTCACAGCCACTACCAGTCACTGCCACTGTTTATGAACGGCTCATATTACACACGAGGCTTGTATACATGGCTCGGAGTTTTGCCACGCCTGTTCTCAAATTGTAAGCCATGTAAAATTCAGGTCACATTGATTATGAAAAGAGCTCTCAAAGTTAGCACTTATCAATAGTTGCAGGTTTTTGAGAATTTAGGCTGGCAATGGGAATGAGAAAAATGCATTGTAAATTAATAGGTAATTATGTGTTTACTTGTTTCTGGATCTTCCAGTACTAGTATAGTTTTAAAATGTCAATAGTTCTTTTGACTAGGGCTCTTTTATAACTTGAATCAAACGAGTGTTGACACAGAACAGCTTTGTGCCTTATGCATCAGTCCTTTCATTACACATCCTTTCATTACACAATTAGTTCGCCTGAATCAACGAAGAGCCTCAGACGCTTTAAAATCGTTCAGAATTTCTTTTTGTTTCTGTTGGAATATCAACTCCTGTCAACGCTCATTAACGAGCTGAAATCTTGGCGCTAGGTGGGTTTTCTCTTTTTGAAAAGAAAAAGATCAAGAACCATGGGTAATTTGCATAATTTTTTTGATGTTTTATCATAGTAAGAAACCAAACGTTCTTTGAAATAGAGTCGTTCAGCATTTATCTCATTCTGAGACATTTATTTTTTCTCGTTCGTTGAGCTCAGAACGCGTTGGTGTTTTGCTAATATTGTTTCGCAAGATTTTTGAAAGTAACTAATGGAGTGTTGGCAAACAATTAATGTGTGACCAGTCGTTGTTGAACGTTAAAGCATTCAGCGTTCATTGTGTACAAATTGACTTTACTGTTCAAGCGAACAAAATTTTTTCGAGACATAAAACGAAGCAGTTACGATTTACGCTGATATTATATGTTGAGCAACTGTTGAGCAGCTCGATGTTATCAGATTATTGATGAAAAGTGTTAATACGAAGTTCATCGAATTGTTTCTTTCGGAAAAATTGAGCCTCGTAAATAAATTCATGTTCAATCGCTCAAGAAAAAGCTTCAAGAAACATTATGCAGTTGAAAAAATTCTTTGATATCATTTAAATTTTTGCATTGATTTAAAAATTGACGAAGGCCACTTTTAAGGCTGCTCCAAGATAGCCATCGTAGTTAAAGACAACAATATTGAGTGGGAACGACAAAACACTTATGAAGACAAAGCGACCAAGCTTTGACGAATAGATATTTATAAGATATGAACGCGCTGAATCTGAACGCGACCATAGTTCTTAATTTCCACCCTATCTAAAATTGATTTATGGCAAGTTTTCTTAGTTAATGTGATGCTACACTCTGTAACCGATAGTTTCAAATTCATTGTATATGTGTGGAAATACCTCAAAAATTGATTAGCAATAGTTTGGAGATTTTGGAGTAAATTATAACTTATTAATTCATATGTTAATACCGACCGTTGTATCACATTATCCAGAAAAAATTGAAATTCTTCAATTTTAGATGGGGAAAAAATTGGAAATTATGGTCGTGTTCATGCTCAACGAGGACATCATCATAGGTTTTTACGAAATAAAGTGAATTATTTCAGATTTGATTTCACAGCCTACATTGGTTTTCTGTTTACTTTAAACAATTTTTTTGCAGCGCCGCTGGACTGCTGACACTGGGTGCACTGCTTGAAGTTCGAAGTCAGACCCTGAATGGTGTGCCTGATGTCACAGCAGAGCAAATTACAGTACGGTACCTTCTCTGAACTCTCCACGAACTGCACCTAATATATAAAAAATGAGGCCAGGGTACATACAGGAAGCTTTCCATTCAAATATTAGTGTCCATGCTTAAATTTTGCTGCTAAATTGTAAACGGATGTTTATTGAAGAAGTTGAATTGTCTCATCGGAACTTCTTCTTTTCCTGCCACATACTCACTGCTTGAGAAACTGAATCCATAACGAATGAAAAGAAATAAATAACGGGGTTCGAAGCACCTTGTTTTTTTACTTTGGAATTATAAAACCTTCGTTGGCAACTGAAAACAATTTTTGTCTAATAAGATTGAAATTATTGCTAGTTTATTTATGAAAGATTTGTCAGAATATGAAAAGGTTTTTTTGTATTTTATCAGAAAATTTGAGCTTCAAATCACTATGCACTATTGGTAAAGCAGGCTCGTCTATTATCTATTACGAATTTAAATTGCATTCATCGATGGAGGATGGGTAGCCTAGCTTGATTCAGAAAATTATTTTATTGGAATCGTTTGATAAAATTAGGTATTTCATCACTTTTCTTCAGAAAACCCACATATCTATAAAAAGTGTCACGACATACAGCGATGGCACTCCTCAAATGCATTTTCATTCATCCGCTATAAAAATGACCGAAACAACATTGAAAGAGTGAAAAACATCATTAATAAAAATCTATAGTCTTCCATTTCCAAGATTTTGTGATTTTTGATTCTAAATTTGTGTTCAATATGACTCTGTGTGAGAGATTCGGAAAAAACAGTTAAAACAAACAATGACCTTAGAGATCAAATATCCAATGTCTCCTCCGTTCATAAGTATTGGGGATACTACAATTTCCCACTCATGCCTAGAATAAAAAACTGAAATACATAATTTATATAACTAATGAAAAAAATCATGTTGTACAAATACTTTTTTCAACCCTGAGAACTGAAAAGTACATTTTAATTCATTTATATCAGAGTTTTCTTCGCATTACATATACATTTTGTCATTATACACTTATATACAATTATTATATGACTACCAACTTTTTTACTTCGTAGGAAGTATGCAGTGAATACCTACAAACGAGTACCGCGACGAGGCTAGCTTTAATCGACCAATGAGCAAACAGGACAGAAGAAGTGAATCCAGCGACGAGACTAGTTTTCCGTTACAACTGGAAGCACGACGTCGACCGACCAGTGAGATGTCCCGCTCAGGGAGCAGTGCCCAGTCAACCACCCTATATAACGAGGCTGCAACGCTCTGTGTCACGGACTCTCTACCAAGCGCTTCCAAAATCAACATCTCCAGCAAGAACTCTCATCACCTGAACAACTAAACACACAGCCAACAGCAGAGCAAAGTAAGCAGAAACCAGCCTTCCTGTCTACAAATAGGATGGGCTCGAACAAGAACTCCACGTACTAACAGGAAGTGCAGGTGCCCCAACTCGCCAGACGTTCCAACTCTATACGTTCCAGCGTACTACCGGCAAGATATCAGTACGCCAGTACTCGACGTCAAGACGTGCGTGGCGAAGAACGAGGAATCAAGAACTAATATAATATAAAAATGTCTAAACACAAAGTATTAAACTCATCCTGCCTTTAATTGCATCTTTTCCTATTGGGTTTCTCGATGGTCCCTTACTCCCTCAGGTGCTCACTCCGAATGGGATAAAAGATAAACATATTCAATAGCTGCTCGAAGATAAGAGGCGCCTGAGGGTTGGGACTGAAGAGTGATTATGAGAGTGATCACTACATCTGGTGACCCCAGAGTGACCCAATGGAGAAAAGAGCAATGGTGTGACAGTGATGATATAGGCAACACGAGTCATGCTTCATGCTTCAAAAAGTTCGTGGAAAAATGACAGTTTGAAAAAATGGTCAAAGTCATAATGTTTATTTTTCAACATATGCTCCATCTAGGTCAATACATTTCTGCAAACGCTGATACCACCCTGTAAGTCCATATGTGTAAAACTGAGAGTCATGCGATTTGAACCATGTCATGGCAGCTCTTTTTACTAGCTTCAACTGATGGAAACTGGGTACCTTTCAATGACTTTTTCAGGTTTGGAAATAAAAAGAAGTCGGATGGGGCTAAGTCGGGGCTATAAGGTGGATGCCGAATGATTTCCCATCGAAATTCGCGTAGCACAGCTCTGGTCTGCCGAGCGCTGTGCGCGGGTGCATTGTCGTGATGGAAGAGGACGCGCCGAAGCAGCTTCCCAGGGCGTTTTTCTGCGATTTTCTTGGACAAATTTCTCAAAATCTCTTCATAATAAACAGCTGTAATAGTTTTCTCGTTCTCGAGGAAATCAACTAACAAGATCCCCTCTGCATCCCAGAAGACAGTGGCCATTACCTTTCCTCTTGAACGCTCAGATTTTGCTTTGACTGGCCCACTTCCACCCCTGGGCAGCCACTGCTTCGATTGAGTTTTGTCCTCGGGATCGTACTGGTAGAGCCATGTTTCATCCCCAGTCACAATTCGCTGCAGAAAAAGTTCAGGGTTCTCATCCCACTTGTTCAAAATTTCCATAGAAAGATCTGCCCTTGATTCCTGGTGATCTGGGCGCAACAGCCTAGGAACCCATCGAGCGGAGAGCTTGCTCAGTCCCAAACTGTCCACCAGAATTGTGTGTGCAGAACCCACGGAGATGTTGAGTGGTCTGCTACTGATTTGGTGGTTATCCGCCTATCCTTGTCAATGAGGTCACAAACAGCATCAATGTTTTCCACACAAACTGATGTGCATGGCCTGCCGCTGCGGGGATCATCTTCAGTCTCATTTCTTCCGCTTCTGAAACGACTAATCCATTTGTAGGTTGCTGATTTCTTTGGGGCATTGTCACCATAAACTTGTTCCAGAGAGTCAATGATTTGGCTGTTCTTCCACAGCTTCACCATGATGTTTGATGAATTTGATGTTTGTCCTGGCCTCGATTTTGGCAGATGCCATGTTGCTTGAACGGTTACTGCCTTGCAAATGGCGGCACCGCGTTGTAACATTCATTTAAGGGTTCATGTGAGAACACGTTATTAATACGTTGGTACAGGAACGTTCTGGTGCATTGACATCATATTCTTTTCATATAATTTTCAGTTATCTCCATTTTCCACGAACTTTTTGAAGCCCCCTATGTACTTCTCGGCATACGGAGTTTTCAAATCTGTTTCACTCATTGAACTCCAGCAACATCAGCTTCTCTTCGTGTTCATCTCCGAGCAGTCATTGAATATCTTATTGAATATCTTTATCTAGATGAACATCGCTGGATTCACTTCTTTTGTCCTGTTTGTTCATTGGTCGATGAAAGCTAACCTCATCACGGAACTCGTTTGTAGTGATTCACTACAAGTATATCAAATGAAAACATTTCTGGTGAACGATTACCCCTGTATTAGACGACAAAAGAAAGAAAGGAAGAAAAACAGTTATTATAATCTCGTTGATACATAAAATATTCAACATTGGGTTTTCAAATAACGTTGTGTGAGCGATTCAGAAAAAAAATAAGAATTCTCGTTCATTTTCTAGAAATTCGAGATTCGGAAAAAATAGGAATTCTCGATCATTTTCTAGAATACGAATCCCGTGTGCAGAGTCTGGAACAGTGCCTCGGAGTAGATGCGGTGGGGCGCGTCCAGCGGTCTCTGGACAGGTGGCAGCAGCCGTGTGATGATGTCTGGGAGAGCCCGGTTTGGAGTCGCAGGAGACTTGAGGTGCAGGGCAGCGGGAGAGAATGGGAAGAAGTGTTGTGGCAGCTCGTGTTCAGGGAAGATCTCACTTCTGGGGGGGTGAGTTCGGTTTGAGTGATTCATAAACTTAATATAAGAAAATAACTACATAAAAGTCGCAGGAATTGTGGCTCAATATACTGTACCGTAATTATTATGTGTTTTTTTTGTATTTCATGTGTTAGTGAATATAAAGTTCTAATAAGCATTCATTCCGTACCTGTAGTTTTCGATGTTTAATTTACCTTCATTGCAATACGTTTGTTTGTTCCATTTTTATTTCTGATGGTAACTTCGAAGACATATTTCTTTTATGAACAGATCATTGACATAATGAATACTGATGTTCGATGATGTACCAAACCGTGCAATTGTTATATCTCATTGGTGCATACGTAATTTTCTTATTTTTTTCTAACTTTAGCTTAACTTACTTTTTAATGACGCAAAGGATATACAACCATTAGAGAAAAGGATTATCTTTAACCCTCATATTATGGTTTGAATTGTAAAATGAACTTTATGTACTTCCCTAGTTATTGAAGAGTACTCTTATAGAAGTGCTCTAGCATGATCGCAAGTTGATCACTTAAGCATGTTTTTCGGTGGCCAAAAACAACGTTGAATTTTGAAAACTCTCATTCAAGATAGGGAAGTTGTCAAATGCATGATCTTATGGCTATTCTTAAAAAGGGCCAAAGAATCATTAGAAATTGTGCTCTAAGCGCGAACCGATTTCGTCATTATATAAGATACGATACTGCCTCTTTTCTGAACTTTTTCCTTACATGTAATGGACATTACTACATGCATTTACATTATATCTATATAAGGATATTGACTGGTGCAGTGCTCATACCTTTTGAGTTCATTACCTGCTAGGAGCCTTACTGAAGGAAATTGCTCGTCAGTATTTTGCATTCCAACAAATAATATTAAGAAAGAATATTTGGAGAGGTAGAGTTCTTTATGATAGACCCACTGCTACCTACAACAACTTTAGTGTTCGACTCGGAGATTGTTGAGGATTAAGTTTCTAGTTACCTAAATTTTTTTTTGTCTTACATTTGAGAAAAAGACGGCATACAGTGCATCTGATCTTTTGTGTGAACGTATTCGTTTCTTTTGTTTCCTTATTTTATTATTTTTTGTTACTCTGAAATCCTTCTTGCTACTGTTGAACGTCTCAATAACAGCAAATAAGATTACAGAAATGTACAAATAAAGTAAAGACGAAAATATATTGCTCGAATGTTTTAGAAAGTATATGTATGTGGTAACAAACTCTCACTTTCAATCATTGTGTTACAATCGAATTTTCGGTACTTTTATCCAGGAAATGGTAAAATTAAAAATTTTGTGTTCAGTAAAGTTAAGTTGTATGTCTCAATGATTTTTTTGCCAATAATTCTATTCCTTCGCAAGCTCATGTTTGAATCTTTCTATCCAATAGTAATGTCGGGCCACGCATTTACATGCGCGAGTCAAATACAAAGTCATACTCCAGTAAGTCTATGGCACTGGCTAGTTGACCTGACATGGTGGTACTAAATTCATGATGATTCCAATTAAATTTTTTGTCGATGTGAACTGCATGGCTGTGATTTCATTACAAAAAGGTTCACTTGATGAGAAGAGGAAACAGTTTTCCTTTCAACTCTCGAGGAGGAGCGATATTACCCTCTTACAATGATACTTTCTTAATAAAAGTATAATATTTCTTGTAATAATACTTTCTCAATAACTCACTGGGATATGCATGTGGAACTATTTATTTACTGGTGTAAAATCGAACTATAGGAATTTTTTTACCTGAATGAACGTATGTTAGAAACTAAAACACCTCTAAACGTATAATTCAGTTCATAAAAATTACTCCGAGTTTATAGTGAGTAAATTTAGTCCCTTTGTTATCTACTACTCAGCTAAATACTTAATTCACTTTATTAAGGAAAGACTATTTCTCATTTAGGGAGCCGTCTCTCCCGTTCCCTGCGTTCCAACGGAAGGCTCTGCCACCTCAATACAGGCCACGGTAAGTGCCTCGGGTGCGACTGCAACTCCAACTTCTTCTTCAGGGGCAAATCCACGACCAGTGACGCCTTTTACTCTGCCAACATCGACCGCTTCACCAAGCACTACCACCTCTTCTTCTACCATCAGACAGACGACTGTAACTTCTTCATCAACTACATCATCTGCTACGACTTCAACTTCATCGCCAGAGACAACTTCTCTTCCTCTAACAACTTTTACTTTGTCTACATCTACAGCTTCTGAAAGCCCTTCTACAACTTCCTCAACCACAGAACCAACTACAGTTACTTCAACTGTAACGACATCATCCAGTGAGACTTCAACTTCTTCAACACAAACTATGAGCTCGATATCACCCTTCACTCCACCTGTACCAACAATCTCCTCTAGTGCTAGTGCTTCTCTTACTCCATCGACCTTTACAATTTCAACGTCAACTACGTTTGAATCAAGTATATCTTCTACTGTTGTTCCGATAACCTCAACAACAGAGCAGACAACTATGACTTCTGTTAATTCCCAAAGTACGAGTGATTCGTCCAGTACAACTCTCATGGGTACTGGCCAAATATCCTCAACTGAAAATCCTCAGTTAACAAGCCAAGGGCAAAGTTCAGGTCCTGATGGTGGTGCTGGAGGCAATAGTGGAAGTGGTACTGGAGGCAATAGTGGTAGTGGTACTGGAGGTAATAGTGGAAGTGGTACTGGAGGCAATAACGGAAGTGGTACTGGAGGCAATGATGGAAGTGGTGCTGGAGGCAATAGTGGAAGTGGTACTGGAGGCAATAGTGGTAGTGGTACTGGAGGTAATAGTGGAAGTGGTACTGGAGGCAATAACGGAAGTGGTACTGGAGGCAATGATGGAAGTGGTACTGGAGGTAATAATGGAAGTGGTACTGGAAGCAATAATGGAAGTGGTGGTGGAGGTAATAGTGGAAGTGGTACTGGAGGCAATAATGGAAGTGGTACTGGAGGCAATAATGGAAGTGGTACTGGAAGCAATAGTGGAAGTGGTACTGGAGGTAATAGTGGAAGTGGTACTGGAGGGAATAACGGAAGTGGTACTGGAGGCAACAGTGGAAGTGGTACTGGAGGCAATAGTGGAAGTGGTACTGGAGGCAATAGTGGAAGTGGTACTGGAGGTGGAACTGGTGGATCTTACGGAGGAGTAAATCCAGAAACAACGACGACGAGTTTTATAGACGAGTCTGTGACTAGTCGAGCCACAGAGATTGTCACGATCTCAGGCATGGACAGCTCACAAACAACGGAATCTAGTCCTGCAATATTTCCACCTCTTTCTACTCCGAGTATTAATCACGACGGTACTGGAGGTGGTACTGGAGGTAGTTACGGTGGGACACTACCCAACGGTAATTTTCCGAGTAACATGAACCCTTACGGTTGGTTCAATGGTTGGAACAACCAGTGGGCGTATGGTGGTCATCCAAGAAGACGTCAGTGGAATTCTGGCCGAAACCCCAGAGTGGGTTGGCCTCCTGTAATATATTCGCGACAGCCAAGAAATCCATGGTTTGGACCTCGTCAGGTACCTCCTCCATTCCAACGAACACCAAATGCCAGGAGGAATAGAGCAGGAAGGTGGTTTTGGGTAAACGGGCGCTTGTATTTTGAGCCTTCTTACTCGATTATTCCCGAATTAGAAGTGGGACTTCAGTTTCCGTTTTACGTACCCCCACCGCCTCCGTTTCCCCCTCCTTTTCCTTTACCTCCTCCAAATTTTCCACCTTACGGTATCCCTTGGCCTTTTCTACAACAGTCTCCTTTTTCGAATTTCCATCCTATGTATCCTCAAGTCGGACCTTCCTATAATCGAAGAATACCTACAATTAGAACGAATTTCTCTTATGTAATAAATGAGACGTTGCCTCAAAATTCAGTTTATAACACTAGTTCACCCATTCTTATATGGCATAAGCATCCTCATTTTCACATATCCAGAAATCGTTATAATCCTAAGCTGTTTCATAATCACTATCATTGGCATATCTACAGTGGACCATGGAGTCCTAAGAATATCACACAAAGTTCAAATGCTACCTACCCGTATGAAAGAATCAGTAAAGCTTACCCACCTAAGCGTGCTAGGGTTTTAGGTAAAAATTTTGCTTTTTCAGGTCTGCAAAATTTTACTGGTTCCGGTCTACTGCCAAGGATAAGTGACACTCGAACAGTGAATGAAAATCAGAATAAAACTTTCAGTGAAATCCTAATGCCTTCCTATGATAGATTTCGTAGTGAGCTAGAAAGCGTTGAGAGGCAGGAATACGGTAAAAAAATATTTCATCAACGATACCCTGACACTTTCCTACCATCTAGCAACCACTTCACATATAGAAATATTCCTCAGTTCACCAATGTTGACGATGTCTTCCATTTCATTGAGCTCGCATCAGAATTGCTGCTTCACAATGAAGAGGTAATAACTGAAGAGGAATTTTTCAACTGGCTGGATTACCGGATATCCAACTCTATATCCTTCAATGAAGAGCCATGGACCGGAGACAACATTGAAGTAGCTTCTGGCGATGACATGGGTCGAAGTATAAACCACGGCAATATGGAAAGCTTAATGGTTGGTATGTTATTATTTGCTTCAAGCACGATAGTACAAAATAATATCCTAATATGGAAACTCCGGATATTCAGTAGAGTATTTTATCAAGTTTTTAATTGATTGAATAAGAATGCTGTCATTTGCAACATATTGGCAAAAAATTCAAATGCAGCGGTCAAGTTACGGGACAGTGTCATAACTGTCAGTTTTTAACAATCTTTGCTGCGTTCATGCAAGAGACTGAACATTAATTTCCTTAAAAATTATCATGAATAAAAATAGCAGTCACTTTTCTGGGGGGGAATGAAAATTCCACTAAGGAAAGTGAAAAGTCAATTTCAATACTATGAAATTGATGAACTACTCTGTTTGTATGTTCACAAATTTTATAGTTTCAGTGTACACGTCGGAGGTTTATTGGTACTTCTCTTCTCATCATAGAGTGAGGATTTAAATATCAGAGACGTTTTCTCAGCTACAATGATCTATTAACTCTGTATTTCTCATAGGAGTTAATTATGTTTCATGAATGAGGCTGATACTTTTAAGCTTCATTTACCTCGAATATCACATGAGTGAAGGTGACTTCTCTGAAACGACGATGGAAATAATGAGCTTTGCCTACATTATCTGTATCTTCTTATAAAATACTATAAAGAATATTAATTTTCAATTCACAGTCTGTAGAAGCAATTACTATTAGTGAAATTAAAATGTATAAATGCAATTAAAATGTATACGAGTACATTTTAATTACACAATGTACAATGTATAGTCACTTCGAACTTACAAACGTGTTGTATGATAACAGACGGAAACTATTCAAGTAAATACTGTGTGAGTATACAGCGCATATAATATGAAATTCAAAAGTTTTAGCAAAATCTTCATTTCACAGAACTTGAACATAAGGTGGGTCTCAATGGACATGTTATGAAAATAGGCAAAATTTAATTTTTGGACAAGAAATATTCAACCTGGTTCATGATTTTGAACTCAGCAGCTCTTAGTCCGATCAATGAACTTAAGGTGTTGCCATGATTCAAAAATAATGTTAGAGTCTGATGAAATGTGCTTACTTACAGGCCAATTAAGAGTTAGTCAAATATCCGTGGGTGTCCTCCAGATCCACTTACTAGACATCTAAGCAGGATCGAATGGTTTATTCAATGGTTTATACAATCCATCGAAAGATTGATTGAATGACCATTCTGCTATTCGATGATGAATGTTTCTGTTGTCTGTGCAACTTCAGTTCCAAGGAAATAACGTCACAAATGTTTTATAGGTAAATAAAAAATTTCTTCTGTTAAATTGTATTGCGAAAGTCAACCTCGAATAACATTAAAATAGTCAAAGAAATTGAGCAGCGTTTCAGAAAGTTATGTGGCACTGCATTGTACGCAGTTCCAGCAATCAGGATCAGAATACATTGTGTGCGCGCACGCACAGTGCCAGCACGTACAATTTACACAATTGAAAAGTGCAAAAAGTGGGAAAATGAAAACCTAAAATCAGCATAACATAATTCAACAGAAAAGATAGATGTCGTTAAATATCGTATGTCAACGAGGTAAAAGAGGTTTAACTAAGAATCCTTCTTAAAGAAGTTAAATTAATAACTATGAAAGTGCCGTCCTATTATTGGTAGTATGGAAAACCCCCAAGAAGGCTTAGTACCTATGAACTTCAAACAAATTTCTGTATGGAACTGTTTTGCTAACTGAAACATTTAAAAAGAATTTGAAAGTCTGCGAATTAGATGCCATTTGTACGAGCACTCTGTATGTACACAGTTTTCTCCTTGTTCGTAACTCGCAATTATTTCAATGTTGTTGTCAGAGATGTGAATGTTCATCGGCTTGGTGGCCATTTTACATAGCATAAAATCCTGGTCCATGCTTATATTAAATTATAAGGAATATTTATGTCACATCTACATATAGTCTGTAGACATAGTTTGTTCAGAATATTTTTAGATGCACAAAACATTAGCCTTTACAAACACTAAAAAATGGATACGCTCTCACGTGTGCAAGATTGTAGACTGAAGTGGTATAAGACGTTTGAGTTACGTCACTTCAAGGACAATCTACGCATTAAATATTACGCTCGAAATAAATACTCATTGATGGTTTTGTATTAAGGTCCATGTAACCAACATGCTTTATTAGGGTTGTAAGGGCAATGTTCTTTATAAACACATTTCCTACAACATCCATTCTAGGGATAGTTTCTACTTTTTTAGTACAGGAGGAGCTTTAGAGTACTCATTCTAACACAAAATGATCAAAGTTAGCTGCAGAAATCCTTTCTTACGACACACATTGGGACTGAAACAAAATTTGTGCTTAAAAAATTTGTGAACGTTTACTAGTTCTCCATACTTAAAGTGTAGCAAGCTGTGTTGTTTATAATTTCTGTTTACATTGTTAGGTTGAAGTCTCTAACTTGCTTCAAATTATTTAATTTCTAAGTTTAAAAGTGGTCTCTCACAAGTGGTTAACGCAAGAAACGTGTTGTCCTAAGCGTGAGTTCATGAATGCCGAATCATAATTTTAAAATCCTTTTCAAATGTTGTGGTTAATTTCACATGCGTTAAGACAACTTCATTGAAAGCAAAATGAATGTTTCGTCGTGTTTCGAAATTCTAGAAAACTTGACTGGATTTATCCACGGCAACAAATTTTAAAGCTCGGCAATCAGGAATAACTCATGTTTTGTTTAAAACTAAATTGATGCAAGTATTTCCTCCTATCCCAGGATAAGAATATATTCTAAGTTAGACCAAAGCTAAAAAGTTTGTTTATTGTGTATCGTTTCATTTATACAACTAAAAAGTAATAGAATGTGTTTTCACGGAAAGTTTTATGTTAACATTTTCAGAAATATCTGCAAATGAGGCCACTGTATGCTAAAACTGGAGTACAAACAGCCCATGACTAGTATAAACGTGTGATTTATTGATGCAATAAGATAGTCTATTAATGATTCTGTAAATCACTATTGCATCTACATGCACTCTATTCGTAATTGCACGAATGCATAATTCGTATCCTTGCAGCTCCTGGACGATGAGGTCTTGGCCAAGCAAGCCATCGAGCAGTCCACTCCCCAGGAGGTCTTTGTGACTGGCTGCAAGCTCAGAGGCGCCCGATTTGTGAGTAAAGTTTTCTAGTCCTATGTGTTGTAGAACTGTATTAATTAACTATGGCCATATATGTGTTGTGGAGTTCGTTTACCAGGTTATGTTATGTTGATGTGGACATTTTTTTGTTTACTAAGTTATTTGGTGTTTACATTTATTCGTTTACGAAGTTATGTTCGTGTGTGTATACATATGTGGCCTGTATAGTGTTGATTAAATTATTTTAGTCACATATGCCCAAATCTTGACTCTCAAGTCGAATGCTTGAACATAGAGAACTTGAGCGTACCGTAATTGAGTGCTTGCGTGTTACCAGTGTGGACAAGAAGCATCTTTGCCTATGATGACGTGGTTGGCGGTCAGACTGTGGAGACACACTTTATGGTTTATAAGAACAGAAAAGCAGCTCTGGTTCCGGCGGTGGTCGCGTATGGATGAAGCGATCGTGGGGCAGAAGTTCGGAGCTAGTTCCGTGGTGTGCTTATGTGGTACGGGGAAGCAGGATTGTGGGTGTTCCATTTGTGCTGTTTGTTGTATGACTCAACATATCTGATATTGTATAACTCAGTATATTTGATGTTGTATGACCAAGTATGTATGATGTTGTATGATCCAGTCTATCTGATGCCCTCATGCTGCAGTAACACCATATATGAGGTCTTATTGTTCCGCTTTGGTTTTTCCATTTGATAGAGTCGTTATTAAAATGTGAGCTAGCAATACTCTACAATATCATACTGAAATTACAAAAGTTGTAGCAAGGCACATCTACTTCAAAGTGCATAACAGCTTCTATCCAGATACAGATATTAACCATCACAGTTGATAAATGCAGATCCAAATCACAGGTAAAACATACACTCATGCCAGAAAACACTACCTAAACTACATATATTTTTATGCAGTGCAATAGCTGGAGACAACTACAGATAATTCTACGGGATATTTTTATAATAATTTCTGAAATATAACGCTCAATATTTAATGTTACGTTCGGACAATTTTGCAGTTACTCCCAGTAAGGGCCTTCTTTACACTCATTCCAAACAGAGAGTACCACCTATCCAGACATCGAACAACAAAAGAGGTAGACATTTCAGACTACCCATCTTAAACTTGAATCCATTGCATTGTGTAACCACATGCCCATCAATGCCAATCTCATGCGAATACCCATCAAACCAAAATTTCATCAAAAGATTGAAATCCATACAAGCAAACACAATCATTAATTACATCCCATGCAAACGACTCGATCTTTGATGTAGTTGATGGATACTTAAAAACGTGGGCTCCATAAATGCAACAGGTCAGCACTCTACCTTCAATAGAATAATGGACGTCAGACCAATTCAATTACCAAAAAGAAATGTCAGAATGAACATTACTGAGGGAAAAAGTGTACGCCTCTGTGACGTAAACATAATGCAGATGGAGTGACCGGAGGGAACTTAATTTTTTCTGCTTGTATTTTACAGCTTACGGAAACTGATGAAATCGACATGGTCACGCTGAACCGAACTCTGAACTCATTTGCCATCGCTGACTCTCTGAAGCAATTACTCCTGCAGAACAGGAGGACTTGTCTGGACTATTCATCATCCATTGTTGTTGAGGAACTCACATTCCCTCTCCGTAATGAGCTTGGGCGTCAGCTAGCATTTTTTCAATGTGTTCTTCAGCAGCTGTTGACATCGTGTGACACGTTCCAGCAATTGGAAGAAGCCTTGGGAGGTACAGATTTGGGAGACTTACTGAATAGCGGCTCCATCGAGGACGTTATAAATGAAATTCTTTCTGGGTAAAAGGCTCGATGTATTTCATGAACCAAGCGATACACTCACAATTTATCTGTACATGAAATAAACGTATAATTTATATAACCGATTTTTTTAGTCATCTATAATGCCAATCAATGCATTGAATGTGATTATGCGTAGGAAAACTTTGAAATTTCAATTCCAATTCCTAGTACACATCAGTCACAACCGAACAATATATTGCTACTAGTCAATTATTCTTCTTCTAGTACTGCATACTTCGGAAGAAAGTTCAATGACTGAATATCACATGATAGTAATTTTGAATTTTAAATTATAGCCATTGATTACTCGAAACCGAACTTTATTAATCAATTGATATATATTTTTTAAATGGATGGCAATTGTGATGAGGTGAGAATATAGATAGAGAAAAGAGATTTGTGTGTAAAGAATGCATGAATATGCACTAGAGACCGTATGATGGGAAGAATGCTTGTATTCCACTCTGTGTGTCTGAGGCAACTCTGATTGAGGCATAGTCTTCAGCTTTCTTTCTTAAAATACATCAATATATAAAGGGAAATCATACTGTGAAGTGGAATGGCGAAAAGTAGCGATAGCTGACGAGCCCGAAAGGGACTTTCTCAAGTGGAAGTACTCGGACCTAAAAGAGGCCAACAAGTTTTGCAAGTAATTAATTATGGCTTCAGCCATAAAAATACTTTGACCCATTTCCAGCGACAGGTACATATATCATTATACCTCTAGGGTAAAAAATTATTTCTCTGGTATAATACACGCTAATGCCTTGAAATCTCCTATTTCATATTTGTCGTTTCGAACGCCATTTTTTTAATATCAGCACATGGTAATGTTGTTTGTTTTGTTACCCAATGTCAGTTCACTACAAACACGGGGACCACTTAAAATTAATAACTAATCCAACTCAACACATAACTAAGTTTTCTTTTTTCTAGGTTGACCATGATTTAATTCAAAGGGAATGAGAGTCAGTAGCTTCTAATTATGATGCCCCTCGTTAAGAAGCACAATATGTATCGTGGAGGACGGTGTGACTTTAGAGTGTCTGTAAGCGTCAGACCATAGACCGTGACATATTATGTTACATGTTTTTGATGTTGATCACTTGTGAAGGAAGACTCCCAAAATACATTATCACTGGTTTGCTTAAAACCAAGCGCACTAAATGCATCTCAGTTGCATTCAAGTTTTTTAAACCCTCCTGTTCTGCGGGTTCAGGTACAAGACGGTTGGAACATTCCTGGTGGTTGTGAAACAATTTTCGCTAGAAAACCTAACATGAAAATTTGTCTGGAGAAATTTTATGTTCTTTTGCTCCAATACAATTCATGATCGAATTCGAAGTAAAGTTTCGTTATCCTTAAATTATTTTTACACATTTTTATACATCGCGCTCGCACTTGTGAGCAGTAATCACAGTTATTTTAAAGAGGGCATGTGCAATCTTAACCCATTAATGCGTACTGGCAAGTCAACTTGCTACTTCAAGAACGTTATATAATTTCCATAAATTATATGAAAAACATAGTACGATGCTGGAATTCGCTCAAAACACGTTCAGTACTTGCCTCGTTGCTGTTACATTCCATTTCTAATACTAACCTTCACAGTATTGAAATTATATAACGTTTTTGATACGAAGAATTGACTTGCCATTTGGTATGAATGAGTTAATTTGCTGAATGCAACATGTTTTTCGTCCACCTTCACCTTTTCAAAAATTTTCTATTGTAAATTTTTTGTTGGAAACTTTCAATGACTTTGCTGTGTATGGATGCATGTTATCGAGAATGGCCTTTGACGAAATTACAATAAATTATCATAATTTTATGTTCTCTATCGCCAGAAGTTTGAATTCGGAGATGTAGTGATGATGATGCTCTCCCAATTCAGTTTTTCGATTTGCAGTTGCACAACGTAGTCTGAGTCAAGTAGATTTTCTGTGTTCAAATTGTTTATGCTTTGAAAGTAGCAGATCATAAATGCCTGAAATAAACTCACTCAATGTTGCTTGAAGGACACTTCTTGTCTGGGATTCCCTTGAATATGCCAGTTGTATTCCAGTTACCTTTTTGTGTATATTAATAGAAAATAATGGCTACCTACGACTTTTATTAAACAAAACCTCGAATGTTCGTGATGCATTATTGAAGAGCAATGCCTGGGTGTATTCGCTTCAATTTACTTTTGGCATTTTGCAGTTGAAGAGTAATTTTATTTAACGCGCTTCTTTATCCAGTGGAGAAATTTTCATTTAAATTTTAGGGGATGAAAATTATCAGAAAACATTTGTTATATGTCCTGTTGCAATAAAATCTTATACATTCTTCTGAAAACAATTATGACCTTCATTTGGCTCCATAGAATCATTCCTACAACCACATTTACGCTTTAGATGCCTAAATTGATGTATTTTTGTTAAACATGGGGGAATCTTCAATGGATGGGAATCCAATGTAATGTGAAGCAACGGGTACTTTGTATTCACTTTTGAGTTGCTGAAATAACTCAGAAGGCAAAAGCGATATTACTTTGCATAATATGCATGCAAATTTTGAATTATTTCATGCACTCACTAGCAAGGAATATGCGTTACAAGGTAGGGAAATACATGCATTTAATATCTTCTCTAATTAACTCTTTCTTTCAGACTTTTCACCTTCTTTAGATACTCTTCGCAAACTATTTGCAAATCATTGATGCTCTTTCCATTTTCAGAGGAATCGTATATTTTAGTGTCCATTAGAGTGCACCTCCTGGATTATAGTTTGGTTGTTTACTATGATAATTTAGAACGCTTGGATAGTTCTGGATGAAACGACAGCGAAAAGCTTGAACAGTATACTCTGAGTCAAAATCGCATCGAAAGATCTATTTCAAAGTCCATGCTTCCCCATGAACACGAGTAACATGTGTAATATAATTCGGTGACTGCCGAAATCATAATTTTTTATATGATATACGTTGCGACTACTATCGGATGACTATTATTCAGTGATTTTTTTTGTGAAGAGGGAATTGATCGCACTACACAGATTTTGTGGCAATATCTTCTAGTAACAGTTAGTTTAATCACGAATGAATCGTATTCTAATGCTGAAGTACGGTACTATTGCAGGAAAGAACATGGTTGTTTTGATTTGGAAAGCATGGTGACGCATGAAGTAACCAGCATTTGGTACTTGAATGCAAATTTCATTCTTTTTTATAGGTTTGAACAATATAGTAGACCGTTACCCGGACATAATAAATCTGTAAACATTACGCTCATAGAGTTTTTATTAGCAAGTTTTACAAAAAAAAACTGAAAGTTGGTTGACAAATTATGTTTGCTGCATTTATATAGCCACGCTATAAAAATCAGGGTACAGATTTCTACCTCGGCAGCGTGATAGAAAAACAAATCTATATTAGTCAGATTTAAACGGGATTAAACCTACAAAGATGAAATACACTCACACCTAGACTGAAACCCTGAATTACTGCTGCTTGTGCAGGGTTGTCAGTGAATGCACTGCAGTGCATACATTATTTTCGTTTGTTTCTACACATAAAACAACACACCAGTGAACAAATACCTTGTGATACCGAAGGTTCATGCACTCTTACCCTGCCGTACCAACCAAGTCTCTACTTTCACTTTCCTGCCGAGCTCACAACAACTCGTGTGATTAGAGTCGCTCTGCAACTTTCCAGACCAGCCATATAGAGAACGTCACGGTTCTTTCAACGCATGAACCAATCCTACGTGAAACATATTCCTTCATGCACGATTCAAAAGAAGAATTATAAGTTGTATTTCAAATGTCGACAATTGATTGTTTTGAGTTCTAAGGAAAGACGATCTTCTAATTGCTACTGAAAAAACAGTTATGTATTAAATTCCTTACTAACGAACAATGTTAACCCATTTTTGCAGTTAGTATGCAGTATTTTTTCACGTCTATTGCTTGGCATATATATGTCTGAAAGAACTGTAATTTCGGTTGTCGATGTACGTATAGTGAACGAGAAAGCAACTAATGTGTGTTCATTTCAAATTTTGCTGCTAAATGTATATATATTTTTTTGCAGTTGACGGTTATGTTTTCACAATATTAAGAAAACAGCATTTAAACTCAAATTTTTATGTTGTGTGAATTTTACTTTTGCGTCATACAGTTCCAATATATCACCTTGCACCATCTGATATTTAATGTTATTTTAAGTTTCTTCTGCTTTATGGTTCTTTTGCAAATAAATGAGTTTTCTTGTTTGGATTGCGAAATAAATACCGTTAATAATCAAAGACTTTCAGTGTCTATTCTGGTTTGTCTTTTAAATTTGCTTCAGAGTTTGAACTTAATGAACTTCATGAACTCGATAAACTTAATGAATTCAATGAACTCAATGAAGCCGATCGAGGCCAGGGTTATCTTATGATGGAGAGAGGGATCTGGTGATGAATGACAACGAACCTGCATGGGTATTTCTCACAATCTTCAGTTTGAAACTTTAGGATCAAGATTTCAACAGTAGTGAGAGAAGTGAATTTTTATTTAACGATAAGTTTGTTAATACGTCCGTTCAGGAACATTACTTATCTACATTGAGTTTTAAATTCGTCTGTAGGCCGTCATGTTTTTGATTTAACATGAATTTATCAATTCAGATTTCGGGAAAAAGTTATTGCATTGTCCGTGTCACACATCTCATAAAGTATTAAATGTATTCGTATTGATAAAGTTTATCATGTTAGGCTCAGGATAGCTAATCAAAGAAGGTTTCCAATTTCATGACTTATCACTTCCTTCAAGGAACAGTGTAGAAAAAAGTTGCGTTAGTAGTACGGAAAACTTTTAGAGCAGTATACAGGTACGGAGGCTTCTAGGGATCACTAATAATGTTCAAGAGTCTCCACTACAAAGCATACCTTCTGTCCAACGTGTCCATATGGGACTTAGGTAGCAAACTAAGAATGGGCCAAACGGCTCGTTTCTATTGCCTTATTCTATTCCCCCACCCGATATGCTAACTGCTCCTCATGTTTGTTGCTAAGCATGTCGACTGCTCAGAATTCCGGCTGTTCCGAACTCTCATCTCCAAGTTTACTCACTTCCCAGTTAGCTCGCAGATTATTACGATGTTTCTGTTAGTTGCTGATAATAGTTAATCAATATGCCTTCAGTCCAATATGCGAAATAGCCACTACAACGACAGTCTAGTATGCTCAGCGTCCCACACTACCCACTGCTCTGTATATTCCCGATATATATAAAACTCCTCTGTCAAGTAGGCGTGTAACCCAGCCTATTTTTTCTTTCAATGTTTAGCTGCAAAAATAACTCAGGGAAATTGTTTTGTTAGATCCATGAGAGTGATAATCATTTATCTGGCGAATAAAGGGAGACACAATGATTCATTTGTGTCAGAACCAAGTCAACAGCTCGTTGGCGGTATGACAAAGTCAACGGCCCATCTGTGATACAAAGTGGGTGACGCTGTAAATAAATCATAAAATTCGGTTTACTGCGCTTCAATGTGTTGTGTGCATAATGTGCAGCTGCTTGGGACAAAACTTTCATTTTAGTAGACAGGGTAAACAACTTTCATGCATTGTGTAATTTCGGGAATGTTTTACTCATGCCGTCACTTTCTCGCTATCTCTGAATCTCTGAAATTCACTTGACTATGAATATTTAACAATGAATATTTTATCACGAGTTTTTCATTTAGAGGTGTAAAGGAAACTCTAATCACTTACTAGATTTTATTGGTGATTTTACAGTCGAACTAAACTTGGAAAGGGCTTTTGTCATAAAAAAAAATCAGGAGCATCATTGTTCGCCGGTTGATGCCTCCGTTAGGAAGGACTCGAGCAAGAGGAATAGTCTTTTTTATGTCATAGAGTGAAATATCCACATGCTAAACTATGAAAGCATGTATACGGAATAAAAGTACGTAAGAATAAAAAACAGTAAAGAGTTGGTGAATCCGATTTAAGAACATACTCACAAAACAGGTTGTACGGTGGTGTCTTAACATTCGGATCTAGGGATTAGACACAAGATATCGTTTAGTTGCCTCATGCCGTCAGTCCCGAGAAAAAAAACGGACATTTGGGCTGCAGATCGGCGTCTCAGGTGTGCCTTAAAATCCCTGAAATTGCTGAAGACCTTGCATTTCGTGAGCTCTTAACTGAGGTAATAGGTTTGGAAGCTGTTCTAACGTAATTCTCATAGCACTTCCTAGGCACAGTTGCTCAAATAAGATTAAATTCGCTTTATTTCCTGCATAACTTGGGCAATATCCATGACAGAGGCTTCTGACCGCCCTTATTGCCTTTGCTGTATAATAATTCTGTTTCAGAAAACTATTGATAATGATAACTGATCTATATTTTGGGGCCTTTAATTTTATTTTAATTTTACCTTACATGGTTGGGACAAAGATTAGGTCATTAATCTGAACAAGTAAGCTTCAATATTGGTTGAGATTCGGGGGAAATACAACGAATAAAATTGAACAGTGGTTTAACAAGTGAATGCGGAATTTACGTGCAGTGTAGTACAACTTCCGTATGCAAATTGGAATGTACTGATATATATATACTCGTAAAAAAAGTTAAATCTCGAAACTCAAAGAATTATTACATAACGCTTACGAGTACAGATATTTCCAGCATGCTGTTGGACCTCTCTTAACTGGAAGACCACTGAGATATCAGCAGCGCTGCATTCAGCAGGTGCCTGTATGTGATAACTTGCAGCCAGGGCTGTCAGTACGTTTTCGTGAATGGTAACAAATTCCCATCTCAAAAAGTAACAAATTGAATCAAAAACTAACAAAACCTAAAAATCTTCAAATAAATATTTTAATATTAAAGGGAGTGTTTACTAACCTTTCAAAAAGTAGCTCCTTCTTCACCACTGCTGTATAAGTCCTCTTGCGTTATTAATCACAGTAATTCTTGAGAGGGCTGCCATTTCATGCAGTTCACGAAGTAAACCTTTAGAGTATAGAAGCGCGTTTAAAGTTTCTGTTTTCAACGAAGACCTGTTTTTGCGTTTAATATTATTTAAAAGTGAAACTATTCTTTCGGCACAGGCTGATGAATGAGGCAACGCAAGTAGGCTCATCATTAACTTTGATAATAGGGGATATCGAAGTCCAACACCGCACTTTTCTTTTGAAACAGTGTACCAGAACTTTTCAGCTTCCTTGTCAGTTATATGGTTTGTGTTCTCCAAGGTGAGCTCTCGCCACTCGGTATTCAACATTTCGTACTCTTCTTCAAAAACGATGCTAGGAAATTTTAAGGCAAGAGGAATGATAGAGCCAGGTTTTCCCACATTAACGTTGGCGGAGTAAATAGCCTTAAGCAATTCCAACATTTTAAGCATATCATTCGACAGAAAATGGTTGAAAATTTCTTTCATTAATCGAACATAGAAATTCAAAATGTTCACTCGAAATTGCTTCATGTCCTTGTCAGAAATTTTTTCAGAATTCTTGCAATAAACAGCTTCTACTTTGGCCCCATGGTAAATTTCATCAATTAGATGGTAGACCGAAGGATCATTTGCAGAATTGCTGCTAGATCCTTATTCTTAATTATTTCTCGTTTCACAAAGTAACTCAGGTTAGTTTTTATAAAAATATTTATAGAACTCTTCAATTTGTGCAGTCGAAAGGTCTCAGTTTGAAATTCAAGGTTTATCTTATTGACATTGGGTGATATGAAGGCCAAGAATGAATAGTACATCTTAATTTGTGGGTTCCGCAATTGTTCTAATATTGCTGCGGCCGACTTGACATTATCTTCTAGTGCTGATGATGTAAAGAATAAAGTGAGAACTGCCCACTGATTCAAAATTCTCTTTACGACTTGCTCAAGAGACAGCCATCTAGTGCAACTTAGATGCAAGATTTTTCTTGGGTCGGTGTCTGTAAACTTTTGAAACTCTTTATACTCATTAAGACGTTTGGAACTATTTTCTATGTATGAGTAAATATTTCTAGCTAAATCCTCCAACTCGTTTGGAAGTTCTAAGCAAGCCTTGGAAGCGCACAGGTGCATTGAATGGCATACGCAACCTTGAACATAATAATGCTGGAACCTTTTCTTTCAGCAAATGTTGAACACCGTTTTTTCGGCTCATCATGACGCTTGCGTTTTCGCTTGCTAACCCAATAAGATTATCAAATGAAATGCCGTGTTTTTTCAAAAAAGTAGCAAATAATCAAAAATTTCTTTAGCGTTACAATCCATTACCTTAATTAAAGCCAAAAATTTATACACAGTTCTTTGCACATCAAGATCATAATATCAGGCAACCAAAATAAGTTGTTTAGTAGTGCAAACATCAGTGGTTTCATCGATAATTGACGAAAATTTTGTTTTCGTTTATTTTGCAATAAGTTCATTTATACAATACTTACCAATGACAACACGAAACACACTGGTGCCTTTCGTTCGGCCACATTTGATTTCTCCACTGATTGAGGAATCTTCGTAAACATTAGCAACCAACCCTGGTAAGTGGTCCAAAATAGCGACAGGTAAGTTGTGTTGTGCGATGAAGACACGAAGTTTTAGTTCAGCTGCAGCAACTTTGTTTGAGCGAAACGATGACATTCTGTGTCGCACGAAGTCAGTCACCTTTGAGCACTTGTTAACACAACGCACATTTTTTGTGCTTTTCTGTATTTCCATGTCTATCAACCTGTGTTATTCCACTAGCTAATTCACAATTGCAAAACTTGCCATATGCTTTATTTTCATCTTCTTTACTAACTTGAATCCAAGCTGAAAATCTTTCATCGTCAAGCTAATCTTTTCTGAGCTTTCGTTTGTAAACGTTTGCTAGTTTACATTTTTCCTTTTAGGGTGTTTTGTTTATATCACTCTCAGAATTATTTCTTTTGGCACTCATCATGGAATTATGGCCTTAAAACTTGCAAAATTATAATGATAAACCGATAAGATGCTATTATCTGAGTGGAAAGCACAAGCGAACTGAACTGCGATACCACTTCCACAGACACAACTCAGCTCAACCATTGGATCATTTGACGCTGACAGTTACCGGCGGACATTGCTAAACTCGATCATACGAGTTATGAACGAGACAAGACGTGGTTGAAACGACTCTGCACGAGTGTCAACGGAAACGATACCCTTTTTAAAGAAATATTAGCTGAAATTTTAAATAGTTACAACATTTGTCGAATTTTGTCGAAGTCGTAACAAAAGTAGTAACATGATGACAAGTAAGCAAAAAGTAACACTTTTGTTACGAACGTAACAATTCTGGCAGCCCTGCTTGCAGGGTGTCAACGCATTCAGATGTGGTCATGGAATGAAAGTGAGTGGAGGTGGTATCTTCCACGCCACAGTGACTGTTTGGATCTCTGAGTACCTGTGTGATACTTACAAACTATGAAATACATGCCTTGTGTCATGCACTATAGTTAGTTCACCATAACTATGCTCATTTCGTGTGAGGTGACAAAAAATTTTTTTACTCCAATATGAACGATAATCCTTATTCCTGCCGTCGTTAAGTTGCTTCATAGTCTGCAAACTTGAAAGGGATTCCGAGTATTTCGTTATGACCCTCTGGATGCGTGCACCATCACGTAACAAAGCACACTCACTTTTTGCCTGGCTGTGTCATGTTTCCAACGACCAATACGAGGGAAAATATCGTATTAATGATAATGATCGGAGAACCAAAACCAAATTTCTTGGGGTTTTTTGATGTTCATTATTTTGCTGCTATCGATAGTGATAAGCGTCAAATTTATAACAGCCATTAAAATTGATTAATTTTTCGATGTACCATCCTGATTCAAATTCGAAGTTGACTAATACAGTGTGCGGCAACATACCTTCCTTTTTTTGAAAGGAATTTTCGTTGAAAAAAGGAAGTTATGTTGCCACATCCTGTTTAATTTTGTGGTGATGGCTGCATCCTTGGACAGCTTGCTATCCTGTAAACGTAGGATGCAGTTTGAGAAGTCATAATCTGTGGCTCTGACATGCGTTACTGGCTGGTGAGCTTCAAAGCCTTTTCATGACATCAAAGAAAGCGGCAAAGTTGTGCATGGGAAGGATAGACATTATGTACTGGTATAAAAATTTGAATTAGTTTCGATTTGAAAGAAAATAGCATCCTTCTTACACTGTTTAATGCACATGTTTCTTATAATATTGGTTGAGAAGAAGCATAATAAACTTTTAGAAATCACAACCTTTGTTGTAGGTGACCGAGTATAAAATGGCATGTAAAGTTTATATTGTATGGCCAGAATAACAATGACTAATCTTGGTTTAAACTTCAAGTATATCTACACATAAGCATGCGATAGGAAAATGTTTCTCGAGAAGAGTTACAGTTGTCTAAGGGTCGAAAGTTCGGCTACTCACGATATGTTCCGAAGCAGCAGCGTTTGAACGAAATTACAATTATGTTTAGGAGAACATTTCAAGGATGTTCACATTATCACCAGAATGTTAAAGTACAAGTTTGTAACACTAATCAGGCGTAAAATTATTAGCCCAGCTGTCATAGACATCGTAAGGCTCCATCGTACGATACAATATGGTTTCCTCGCGAGAGTTGCATACGTTGTTGCGCAATTTTAAATCACAAGGCTTAGTTATGACCCAAAGGGGCCTAGGTTGTTGAGCAAGTGGATGTAGTGTTGCAGGAATTTGTGCATGTGATTCAATTTGTCTCAGATCACCCCAGAGATGAAAAAATGTTTAGGATAATATATGTTTGATTACCTTAACGTGCCGGAATTCTTATCTCATGGTTTGCACGTAAAGTCAAGTTGTGAAAGAAGAATTAATTGGATTACTTTCATGCATTTTGAAAGAAACAAAAAGCAAGTGATGATGGCAGCTGAAAGCATGTTTCGCAAAATATAGTCAACCGGAGTACTTATATGGATTGAGAAATGCAATAAAGAACAAGCAAAGGTGACCGAGATTGTGCAATGGGTGTGTTGCTGGCTGACGTGCGTGTTTACATCATGTGTTTGTAAAAACTATCGTCCAAGGCAAAAAGTGAAATTAAATGTGAAGATAAACTCGAAGACTATTAGATCAATTGAAGAGCTTGGCACGTTAACGTCTGGTAGTTATTTGCATACTTAATATTATATTACTATAATAAGTAGCATTATAAGCGTTACTTGTGACAACCGATATCATTCACTTCCAGACTTGGATAGAACTTTGTTAGGGATTCCCTAACGTCTTATTCTAAATATCTTTAAGGACAGTTTCTGCTCTTCTGTCCTGGTAAAATCCTTCATTCTAGGAAGGATGATGATTGATGAGAGTCGTAAGTGAGATACATGAGTTGCATTTGATGTGAAATGTACCTTTCTAATCATCTTGAAGTCTCCTACCTGAGCGAAAAGAAATGCACCCAGCAGTCGATGCAAACGGAATGCTAAAATGTTATTTTAAGGTTCAAAAAAGAAAGTGATGTACATACGGATGTATATGTATTTTCCTACTTTTTTAGTATACATGGAACGCATTTGTGGCAACAAAAAAATATGTGAGAAGTTAAGCTGAAATTATTTTTTATGCACGTGCGAGTCATGATTTCAAAGCAGAAAAAAATCTTTTAGCGAACCTATTTAATGGAGAAATCGTTGAGTTCAGGGGGAAACTTTCATGACCGTTCATATTGCTGGGTAAAATGTGTAGAATATTATACTGCTTCAGTCTGTACTTAACGATTCAAAACACTTTCAGATTCAAAAACAATCAAATTGTGCGTGTTAGTAAACTAAATAGAGATTAGTTTTTAAGACCAGTTCCTGAGAAGAAATTTCATTTATGGTTTGATTGACAGAATAATCTGTCGATCAATCAGCCATCTATGCAAGAGTGAAAGCGACACAAGCGTCTAGGTGGCATGATCGTCGTAATGACGTTCATGTTACAATGAAAGTGACACAAGCGTCTAGGTGGTATGACCGTCGTAATCACGTTCATGCTACAATGAAAGTGACACAAGCGTCTAGGTGGTATGACCGTCGTAATCACGTTCATGCTACAATGAAAGTGACACAAACGTCTAGGTGGCATGACCGTCGAAATCACGTTCATGCTACAGAATGGAATTTAACTGTGACGAGGAGAAAACTATACACTGTGAATTCCTGGACTTCTATTAGTAATCATTTATGTGTTTCCAAAACGTTTGCAGCAGAGTTTACAAAATTTATTGAACCATGAAAAATACGGTGTGTGCATCCTTATCACATCGACCGCAACTCGCAAATTAGTTTGTATGTGTTATATAACAAAGGTCCCGTGTACCATATATGGGGCGCGATGCGGTTAAAGTGTTAATTTCATTTCTGGAAATTAAATAGCAGTAATTTAGACTTTATATATATATATACATATATATATACATATACATATATATATATATATATATATATATATATATATATATATATATATATATATATATATATATATATATATATATATATATATATATATATATATATATATATACGTACTCACAGTAAAAATTCTCCATGAAAATTCTGGAACCATGGAAAATTCTGAAAAAACTTTTTAACACAAAAATCGACAATTCATAAAGCTTAAGTTGTCGGAACTTTTTTCGATTTATAGTGTACAAATCTATTTTGTTGGTTGTAGTGAGTAATATCAATATCCCTGAAGATTCTCGGGACAAAAAGCTACTTCATCAAAGAACTTCCGTTACTTCCACAATTTGCGTGAAAGTATTTTCTTGCAAGTGCATAATACCAAAAGCTGAGGCAACTCATGATATTTTTGAAATGCAAGACAGAATACCTTGATAAACCATACGGGTTTAAATTTCCGACGAAATATCTAACTCCAAAACAGAGTACTCAATCACAAAATATTACACCGATTCCTATGACCTAAAAGAATTCTCCTTGACTCCTCATCACTCGATAAACTTTGACATGCAATCCATGGTTCTGTAGCCTTTGTGAGCTCTCGGTCCAGCTGGAATACCGAAGAAAGCTGCACACCTTCTTCCTTCGCTTTCACTTTCGCGCACAACATTACTCAGCGTCGCCTGAAGCTCGCAAAGAAGCCGATGTTGCACGTTGCAGAAATCGTCAAAGCGTTGCTTTTCCTGACGCTCTGCAATTATTTGGAGGCTTCGGTCCCACAGCGGTACAAAGGTTTCTATTTCCCAGCAACGTGTTTTGTTTGGTTGTGTGGGCGAGCGACCTTTGTATGCCTACTGAAGGGAATAGGCCTACCGTGAGTAATGAACCTATAAAGTGTAACAAGGTTACGGAACTGACTGAAAGTAACAAGCTTGTTGAAGTGAATGAACCTATAAAGTGTAACAAGGTTACTGAACTGACTGAAAGTAACAAGCTTATTGAAGTGAATGAACCTAAAAGTGTAACAAGGTTACTGAACTGACTGAAAGTAACAAGCTAACTGAAGTGAATGAACCTATAAAGTGTAACAAGGTTACTGAACTGACTGAAAGTAACAAGCTTACTGAAGTGAATGAACCTATAAAGTGTAACAAGGTTACTGAACTGACTGAAAGTAACAAGCTTACTGAAGTGAATGAACCTATAAAGTGTAAAAAGGTTACTGAGCTAACTGAAAGTAATAAGTTTACTGAAGTGAATGAACCTATAGAGAATAACAAGCCTACTGAACTGAATAACGCTACCGAATTAAATGAGCCTACTGAGGATAATAATGATACAAAAAGAATGAATGAGTCTACTGAGAGGAACAACCCTACAGAACTGGATGCGTCTACTGAGAGTGATAAGCTTACTGAAATGAATAAGCCTACGAAGGGTAACAACCTTAATGCTTGAAAAAACGTGCTGAAAACCAAAGTTTAAACTAAGAGTAGTATCTTTCTCCGTAGTTATTGATTTTTGTAAGTTAGAAATTGCCTTAATTTTCCATCCATCATTAATAATTTCGTCATATATGAATTGTTGTCGATTGCTAACATTATTTGATATTTTTTTCTCCAACCAGTGACTTTAAGAACACAGGTCCTAGAAAATATGAATCATAAAACATTCAAAAAAGAAACGTTTTAAGCCATGGCTCATTTACAGGAAATAAAAACCTTTCAGCGTAGAAAAAAACAGCTAATTTTATTCAAAACCGATTTTCAAATATGGTATATGGCTTCATGGTAAGATTTAAATAAATAAGCTACTAACTTATCTAATGACACACTGGCTCACTCAGGAGCCTACACATTAAGGAGAAAACAACCCGAATGCAATATGTACAAGTCAAGTTATATGCGAAGTTATACATCTGCACTTTAATCATAATGATTATTACACTTTGAGTATAAATTTCCCACATTTTTTGTTCCAAGCATTTTAATAAAAAAAAGCCACTACGACAGGAGAAAGAAGATGATTTGAATTAATTCATTCCAGTAAGAAAAGCACGATGTTCTGGAGTGGGCTTTCCTTCAAGGCTTACTTCTCAATTTATTATTTCATTACTGCTCTCTGTGTAACCAATCAATAAAAACTTCTACACCAATAATCTTTTATTAGGCATAGTTAAAATTCACAAAAGCTGTTTTTTCTTCTGAGATCACAGTAATTCTACAGATGCATGCACTGAATCGTAGTTTTGCTTGTCACTTCGCATCATAAATGACAAGACTCGAGCTGTTTCCTTACTCAGCTCTAGAAAGCAAACGAATCAAAAGCAGGTGCATTGCATGTTGAATGCTCATAATTCACTCGGTGAATGTTTACATGAATCTTTTTCCTATGATAATTCTTTTCACCATATCACCTTCTACAACTGTCTCGAGTTTTGTCTGTTCCCCTGAACTATGATTTTTTTTCTGCTTCCAGTTGAATTTCCATCTTCCCTCAGAGTTATGATACACGCAAAGATCTTCACAACATCTTTAGCGTCTCAAGACTGCATAGTGTCGAAGTAGCCTGGCTTAATTTTACAAGAACATCTTAAGAGTGGGAATAAAAACCATATTATGCCTATAACTGGACTCCTTCTCACATGACAAGGCCACTTAAATAATACATTACCCATATTAATGTTATGCATCATTCATTATTCTCAGGCTGAGAAAATCTGCTACAATTAACTTTTTTGTTATTTGCTCAAACAATAACTTGGAATTAATGTCTAATCAAATTCATCTGTAAAGCCAGAAATAGTGGAATATATAACACTCATTTTTCTCGCACTAAATCAAATACTGAACAATGGTTAAAATATGTGGTCAGATAATTTAATGAGCGTCTGAATTACGTGAGCCAGTTAGTTCCTCTAACACAAAGTTTTTCAGTGTTCCAGGCTTCATTCAAGAATATTTTAAAAACAAAATCTCTGTGTTTAATTTTGATTTCGCCAGTTCTTTAAAACGAGAGTTACGTTACGTTGTTGTTAACGTAACTCTCGTTTTAAAGATGCTTTATTATGGTCAAACCAGAAGTTCCTGTGGAAATTTCACGATTTAGATTTGACTAATTTAACATTATTCTAAAGATGAATGTTTTAAAGACTTACGACGAATTATTGTGTTTTAAATGAATGTTTTTCATTAATATATACGGAACTTCCATTCTGTATCTTATCTACCGATAACATGGCCCAGATAGGACCAGTTGAAATTACTTGGTTTAAAAGTGGTAAAACTAAGGATTTAAGAAACAAAATACATATTTCAGTTGTACTCGTGTTGCTATCAAAATCTGAATATTTTTCATTAATATGTACAGAACTTCCATTCTGTACTGTATCTACCGATAACATGGCTGTGTAAGAGAAGAAATCTAATAACGGAAAAAATATAGTATGTTATGGTGATCCGGCGCCGTTGGTATCCGCAGTACAATGCTTGTAACACATGAATATCCGTTCTGATTTCAATTTAATATTTTTTCCTCAGTAATAGATAGCCAGTATGTACATAATGGGATGGACACACACTCACAGATAGAGAGAGAAAAAGATGGAGATACATTTTCAATTATACAGGGTGGGCCAAAAAGGATGCCCCATTAAAGAACTTTTATAACTAAAAAACTATTTGAGATAGAACCAAGGTCTACTGTAAACAGGACATACACGGTCATATAGTGGACTACGTTAGCGGAGGCCAGTTCACCGATTTCATTTAGTCACAAACTGTCACAGTGCAAACATTGTCGTAGTCTGTCGCTCGGTTTGAATCGGACATTGTTGTTTGTTTCGAGGCACATTGCCCTGTATATGTAGATAGGGTTAACATTAGGAAAAATAAACTATACATCAATTAGAGAATGTGAACAGCTTCCAGTCTTTCTGTATTTGTAAGTTCAAGGATGTGGCTAATCGGAGCAATCAGACTCTTGGTAAAACCAAAACCAGGCAACGAGCAGCTTTTTGTACCACTATGTACAGCCAACCGAACTGAATGGAGCCAAAAAATACTCGTACACCCTTACTGAGGACGATGATTGGCCAAACATTTTATAAATTAAGTTACTTGAACGCAACCGGCTCGCGACAATCCCAACCAGTCTGAGGTAATATTTAAAAAAAAATCTAATAATTTTATTCCTGGTATACTGTCAGAAATGTCAATGAACATTAATATATTATAACTTAAAAACGGAACTTTATTGATAAAAGGATGATATTTACACACAGGGAAACTTTTATTGCAAATTCACAAATTTATCTACGATGCTGAGGCAGATATGAATTTTTTTTTTACTTCGAATGAAAATTTACTGCTTGACAGATACTAACTCATGAGAGAGAAGGGCCGAGTGATTAGGATGAGCAGAACAATAGAATGAGAAAACTGCTAATTCTTTTCAAGTACCAACAATTCGAAAAAATTACCAGCAATTTAGATAACTCTCAATAAAATCTGATATATATATATATATATATATATATATATATATATATATATATATATATGGTATACTGCTTCTTCTTTTGCTTTCCATGTAAGCTTGAGTAAAATACCACAGGTAGAATTTAAAAAAATATTTATTTTGAACCATAAATGCACAGCGAAAGCATGTAAGAGATTGTGATAGTGTGATTTGTTTATCTAAATGATTCATCTTGCTGTGTTCTGCTTTACAGTGATATTTCTGGGCACTTGACTTCTATCATCTGTTGAGAGACTTTAAACGATAACTTTTTCTGAAATCGTAGTCATGGATACTATGAAACGTCATGATAAAATCATCATTCGCAAAAAAGTTTCTTGGATGGACCCTTCTGATTTTATCTACAAAATCATCATTCCATGTCTCATCTGGCTACCACAACAGGTTAGTGTCTTGACCTTGTGTTGACAATTTAATATACAAGTTCTTGACTTGATAAGACATGCTGCTGCATAAATGAAAATAATCAAATGAGACATATGTAAACAATATATGTAATTAATTTAGTTTCACAGAATTTGCAAGGATGAACTGCACAGTGACGTTATTTCATCGAAGCAGGAACAAAATTTCTATTGGCAAATTGACCCTCAGTTGCGAAGTCAACGTGTATCTTTAAAATCCCATTAACGCGTTGGCTACGTAGCGGTTCATATGCTTGTATACATATTTAGGGTGACAACAAAAATGTTTCGCTTTTTGAATGGTTCTGACCTACTAACTGTTGTAAGTAGAAGGATTAAACAAAAATCATCTGAAATAGAAAATTTTAGAGTTTTATCTAGTATACTTGACTTGTTATCCAACGTTCCGTTCTCTTTTGCTATTTTTTGTCAGGAACCTTTCGTCGGAGCAGCTATCAATAATTTAGCTTTTATTAATTGTGGGAGGAATTATAAAATATGGATCGGTTATTACAGTGAAATGAATTTTACCAAATTCTCACCGACTGACTGTAAGTGAGGTAACAATCTAAAAATTTTTTTCATAAATTTAAGCAAGGTGGATCCGTCCACAACATGAATGAAGGTCATACTGGTATGAGAAAAAGTGCAAGAATTCTCTGACACAACCGGTTGATACCAACCGTTGATACCAACCGGTTGGTACCATGCGATGGGTTCCTCACAAATAAATTATCAAAAGCGAACAACACGTGGAGCGATAGACTACGTATACTGAACACTGGATTAAACTTCAGAATCATCTCTTTCAGATGTCTTTTTTCATCCTGCTACTTACAATAGTCAATGAGTTATAGTCATTCAGAAACCAAAACAGTTTCTGTGGTCACCCTTCACACGGATGTACCACACTGTATACAAGTGAAAAGTATTGACTTTACATACAGTGCGTGCCAGAATTATATGGAATTCTATTTTTTGATTCTCACTCGCATAGTTGTTAATAAAAATTAGCGATACTTAGTACATCATAAGGCAATACTAACACATGCTCAGATCTAAAATTGTAAGATGATCTGCGCAATAGTAAACAAACGGCAGCTTTTGACTAGAATTCTTGCGAGTTTCAGCCTGCCAACTTTATATGCAAATCATCTATACAGTGTCATATATGGCCAACTGGTGACGAAAATTGATAAAATAGATTATTTTAGGAATATTTAATGTGGAACAACAACATTACAAAACAAAAAGTTCCAATGTGGTTGAATAGTGCAATTAATATCGTATATAATTACCATGTTCTATGATAACAGAAAAAACCTTTCATCCATTGAAGATGTCAATTTTTTTATTTCATCTGATGAAGTTTCTTTGGCAGCAGTTAGAACGGCATTCCAGAAGTCATGTTTGGAGGTGTACTGCCTTCCATCGGAGTAAATCTTTCTTTTCAGGATGCTCCACAGATTCTCGATGAGGATTATATCCGGAGAACAAGCTGGCCATTGCATGATTTTCCCGTGCCTGGCAAAAACGTTCTCCAAATATTCCGTGGTTATTTTTGCAGCATGAGACGGGGCATTAACATGCATAAATACCATCTCTTTCCGGAATGTTAACTTCTTCATTTTGTACCAGAGTAAAAGGTGTTACTTAATGAAGTCAATGTAGAGTTTGACAGTCATTTTCACTCCATCTGCGATTTTGAATGGTCCTACCAGTTCATCACCAATGATTGCAGCCCAAAACATGGCACACCTTCCTGCTGACGCCTGATACGGTAGGGACGTGGACCATCCTTGCAGTACCATCCTCTCCTCCACCCATCGGGTCCATCAAGAGTCGCTGGACACTCATCGGTGAACAGAACAGTTTGAAAATTTACCTTTATGTTGTTTTTCGCCCAATCCATCCTCTTTTTCTTGTGGATATCCTTTAATAGAGAGCAAACCTCTGGGTTTCTACATTTTCCAACCTCCCTCAGAATACGGCATCGAGTGGATTTGGGCACATTAGGAACTCCGGTGTTTTCAAACACTTCTTCGCTAGTTTTAAGTGGGTTACAGTGGCATTCTCTTGTGATCCTACTCATGGCTCGATGCGACAGAGGTGCTTTCTTACGGCGTTTCCCTTTGTCAGAAAGACCGTTGCAACGATTAGGGTTGGTCCAAGGACTACTGTAAACAGAACGTGCATGGTCATATAGTGGACTACGTTAGCGGAGGCCAGTTCACCGATTTCAGTTAGTCACTAACTGTCACAGTGCAAACATTGTCGTTGTCTGTCGCTCGGTTTGAATCGGACATTGTTGTTTGTTTCTCAGGCACATTGCTGCATTTCTAAGCGGATACTGTTTATTTACGAAGTTTATTGCTTATTATATGCATTAAAAATGCTAAACAAGTGTGGGGTTGTGAACTGTCGGGGTAATAACAATAAGGAGAACAGGCGCCGCGTGTTTCGCCTGCAAAAGAGCAGTCTGAGAGACAGAAGTGGCTTGATGTTCTTCCACCTCGTGAAAACTTTGTTGTTAATACAGACAAGTTTTTCATTTGTGAGATATAATACACTGGGGTGCTGACCTACCTTTGATCAAATTGTGTGGTGGTTCTATGCGACCTGGAATCCCTCCCAGTATCTTCAATGTTCCTGCTTCATGCCTGCCATCTCCAAAACCTGCACCTCGCTCTGTGAAAGTGGAAGACCAACAACTGAGGTATTTTTTCAGAAGGATAAGATTACTTAATTTGATGGTTTCAAACCTGAACGTAACCTGCAGAAGCAGTACAAGAACTTGATTATTTCAAGATCGAAAGAAAGGCTTGTGTGTTTGTTCATGATCGACAACTTCAGTGAGTGCAGCCTGTCCGCGATTGCCGAAAACAAGCCCACTTTGTGTTCCCTACTAACGCTCAGTGCGTTCAAGAACGGCATTAGTGTAACACTGTTCAAGACACTTCATCCCAACAATGGTTTGAGATCGTATCCTCAGTTCGACGAAACTGTGCGCTTGGCAATGACACCCGTCCACAAGCTGACGGCAGCATAACAGGTTGAGCGTGTAAAGGAGGCTGAACCTGCTGTTGAGAGGGCAGGTGGACGTGTCATGGGTCTATCACAGACAACTTCAAGGTGAACCAGCAGTATTATAAGCTGTTTGATCGGCTGGGTGATTGCAGTGCCACAGCCAAGCATCCTCTTGACAACGAGCGTGTCTGATTTCTCCTTTTTGACACAGTACATCTGCTAAACAACTGGAGCCAAACAACTGGAGCTACATCTGCTAAAAAACTGCATCTGCAACAACTGGATCAGTGAGAAGGGCCAGAAGAT
This sequence comes from Trinorchestia longiramus, assembly GCA_006783055.1. NCBI lineage: Eukaryota > Metazoa > Arthropoda > Malacostraca > Amphipoda > Talitridae > Trinorchestia > Trinorchestia longiramus. Next base: position 93,510 of record VCRD01001327.1, read on the forward strand.
CAGTCTTGACGATGAAACAACGGCATCATTTTCAGACGTCAAGGAACTGTACCAGTCAGAGAAAGGCAGTATTCTGACGACTACTACACTCAATTTGCTCTCAACCTCTCACGACTTCAACTACAAAATATGCAATATGTCGTGAAGGTTTTCAGTGACGAGGTTGTGGCTTCATTAAAACTCAGAGGATGCCGTGACACTGCCAAGTTCATCCAAATCATCCTCAACTGGTGGAATGTAGTGAATTGTTGAACGGTGGAATGTAGTGAACGGTTGGTTGACTAATCGCTGCAGTTTGGTAGGTTTTTGCTTCTATATCTGTTTATTTGCGTGAATGTTTGTATGGTTGGTTGTTTGCATTGGAAAAGGTTTAACTATAATCCATTTTGTAAAGTCCAAAACTGCAGCAACTTGCCTTTCAATAAAGTGGCCACTAAGCTCATACAATAATACATGTTAAGTCCGGCTAAAATTGGCATTTCAATGTATTACAGTGCTTTAAACGATTAAAAATTCAATATAAAACCTAATTATCCCGTCTATTGCTTGAAAGAAGTAATTTTTTATCAATTTATCCAATAGAAAATGTTATGTTACTAAGAATGCAATGGCCTCCGCTAGCGTAGTCCACTAAATGGCCGTGCACGTCCTGTTTATAGTAGGCCTTAGGTTCGTCACAAATTTTTCAATGGTACGATGGTCACGGCCCGATCGTTTTGCTATTTCTAATGTAGATATGTTATTACTCAGCTGTTGAACAATTTTAGACTTCTCACCATGACTCAAAGCACCTGTACGTCCCATAATGCATATAAAGTGGGCACTCTGAAACTTGCAAGAATTCAAGTCAATGGCTGCCGTTTGTTTACTATTGCGCAGATCATCTTACAATTTTAGATCTAAGCATGTGTTAGTGTTGCCATATAATGTACCAAGTGTTGTTAATTTTTATGAACAACTATGGGAGTGAGAATCCAAAAATAGAGTTGCATTTAATTCTGCCACGCACTGTATGTAACATAAAATACATTTTTCTCCTAATATTTATGTATCGCTCATTATATTAGTGAGTTCTCAATATCGAATAATTCCTGCTGAATCAGGGTTTAGGTGTCAATTAATATTTTCACGTCGCAATAATTGCAGAAATTAATTTTTGCTCATGCAGGTCGCTGAGGTATTTAGAGCCCGGCCTCTGAAGCGTCTGCTGACAACCTTGGGTTTGGTCTCTCAGGACAAGGTAAGACCTTCTTATGGTTGCCTCATGTAGCATCAGTCTGTGTCATGCACTTATGGAATACATTAAAATGGAATAAAGCAATAAAAACGAGCCGTTTGGAAGAAAAATATGCACTCATGAAGGCAGTTACTACTTCTTCGTTAACTATTTTTTGTTCTTTGAACTTTTTTTCAGATGAGTAGGTTTTTTATAGTATGAAGATTTGAGTTCCGTTATCTGGAAATACAGTTATAGCAGTTTGGAGGAACAATATACACTCATGGACGCTGATACTACTTCTTCTGTAACCATTTTTTGTCCCTTGAATTTTTTCACATGAACACGTTCTTTATAATATGAATTTTTGACTGGCATCGTGTGAAAATACAGGTATAGGAAAACGACCATACCTAATTTGGAGAGGTGTTTTGTTCACAGTTGTTCAAATTCACGGTTTTCAGTAACTTTGAAATTAAGCATTCATGTCCTTGGACAGTGGCTGAATACAAACTAGTGGATGTGTAGGTTGCATGTCTTATCCGGTGATTAACGTAAAAAGAACATGTAGTTAGTTGATGTGAACATGCCATAAGTCTCATAGAAATTCAGCTCGAGGCAATTTACTAAAATTTTCAGTTAATTTCACGAAATTCACATATCTTACATGCAAGTAATTTAAAAAATAGATTATGGCTCTAACATATAAACATTTTTCAAGATGCTAGAAGGAAATTTTGTTTTCATTTCTTATTGAACTTCTCAGGGTCCGAGAAGTTAATATTTTTGTTCATATCAAAGTATGAGTGATTTACCTAAGTTATTGGCCAATGTGTCACTACAATATGAGTAAACATATTTTTAGTACATCCATGATCACACATAGAACTTCCCCTATTGTTTTATCAAAAATGTTACCGAATATCCAAATGACCTGATGAAGTACAGCATTATGTTGTTTCTTTGACGTACGCTGAAGCTACGCATCATTTTCCTAAGTCTTCCAGAATAAACGTTACAAAATAAATTATGGGAATCTCACTGCTCTGTATTTACTCGCACTTCAAATTGCTAAGAGCTGAACTTAATGTGAAATTATTGCCGTTGTCAAAAATATATTCCACATTCAGATTATATGATACTCAAGGGATTTTGCCTATGTCGTTTTTTTATAGTTGTTAATTGCAAATAAACCACATTAAATATTTGAGTAAGGTCATGATTCATTTATTTCATTTGAATAAGGAAAATGCCAGCCTTTAACAGGACTTTATTATGACATCAGTTTGGTGTAAATTAAACTAATGCCCATCTGTGTTCTCTCTTGCATATATTTTCTTATGGACCGGAATGCAGCTTCTGGAAGGCACATTAGAAGAAGACCTTGACGGTGTAGTTCTTAGCACGCATGAAACGTTAAATCGAGTTTTAGTGACCTCGGCAGCGGCTTGCCTAAGGAAACGGTTGTCTCTTGTGAAATTACAGTCATAAAAGTCAAATAATAATTATGGGCCGGCGGGCAAAGCAGATTCGTAAGACGGGGACTCCCGAATTCGTTTCTCAGCTTCTCTGTAAGGAATTTTTCAGCGGGTGCGTAAATGTGACTAAGATTTTCCAGAGACCATGGAGAGCTGAGGTCGTCTTTGATGTTTGAATTTTACCAAACACAAGTTTGGTAAAATTCAAGTGAAAATACATGTCGATTTCATTGCAAATTTTAATGGTGTAGTCTGGTATTAGAATGTGAATTACATGTTCTGTTCCCAGCCAAGATTCATGGTGGTTGTATAATGGTAATTCCATTCGATGTTACCTTGTCATTGATTTCCTGCGCATAAAGTCACCATAGTACGGACGCCAAATGTGCGCCGCAACATATTAGTTGACTGTCATACGAACACCAACTCTAGCAGTGTTGACATCGATAAAAATTCGTAATAAAATGCATACCAAATGCCTCTAGGTCTAGATCTTCACCAAATTTGGTAAAATTAATCACTTACTTCGCACTTATGTACGTTTTAATGCTAGAGTTTATAATTATGAACAGAACGCGATCAATGCCGCATACGATACGTTAAGTTACATTTCGACAGTAATGAACCTCTAAGCTATGACGGTTTGTTTTCTTGAGTAATTTCATATTAACGAGAGTGGGTTTGGTGATGCATGTTGAACATTGCTCTTCCGACTATGTTTGTGATGCACTGTAAGCCAATTTTGCTCTTCCGTCTATGTTTGTGATGCACTGTAAGCCAATTTTGCTCTTCCGACTATGTTTGTGATGCACTGTAAGCCAATTTTGCTCTTCCGTCTATGTTTGTGATGGACTGTAAGCCAATTTTGCTCTTCCGACTATGTTTGTGATGCACTGTAAGCCAATTTTTAAGGTTCAAGAGACTGATTTGAGGCAGTCACTTTTAGAGAGGTAGTCACAAAATTAGACAAAGGTAGTCACAAAATTTGATAACCTCTTGAATAAACTGATTTTTGTTCTTTTCACTTTTAGGTTTGAAAATCATTGGTGTCTCTCTTTTCTCTCAGATTCATTTTCTTTATAATTTTCCTCTTATATTACCGTAATAAAACTTGCAAATCAATGTAATCAGCCTGTACATTGCGCTGTTCAGTTCACTTCCCACCACTTTCATAATGCAGAGTGCGGCAACATACTTCCTTTTTTCAGCACCTTTTGAAGGTAAAAAATGAAATTATGCTGTTGCATCCTGTACTTTGTCTCGTCTATGCATGAGAAACAAAATGCATTCGTTTGTTGTGTATTTCCTCAACCGCTCTTTTATCTAGTATAAAATGAAGCAAAATAATCATACTATCAGCATATAATAAGCTCTTATTTGATACATTCATGCGCAATTACTTCTATTTTTTCAACAGAGCATCACGCCCTTCATGAACGACTGTTTGAACTTCACTTCAGAAAAAATCAGTGAAGGTCTTGAACTCATTCAAGCAAAGAAGGTAGGTCGCATAAGTAAAAATTACTGTAAAGATTTTTGCTTCATGTCTATAACCCAAGCTTTTTAACGCCATCATTTTTGATTTTTTGATAAGTTTAATTGTATGAATTCCATTTTTTATGTATGTGAAAGAACATTTGGTTTCCCAGTCTCACTTTCGTATTCTAAATAACTGGAAATATGATCTTTGGTTAGATCATATTTCCAGTTATGATCCAGTTGCAGTGAGTCAAAATTTTATGCAGGTTACAGAAACACTACATGCCTGATAGTACTGTAATAAATGATAAATTTCATTATTTATGAGATAAAACATGGTAACATTAACGCGTTGACTCCGAAGTGGTACGTATGTGGACCACTTAGGTTAGGTTCTGTGATTTTTTCAGATCCTTCTAGTGACTATGCGTACAAAGTGAAGATTTACACCAGTCAGGCAATCGGAGGCAAAGTGTAAAATAAATGTTATGATACAAGGGTACTCTTGTAAGGTTAACCTTCTTACGGACCAGGGAAAAATTTAGACGGACTTGTTGAATAGAAAACGAATGAAATTTACGAATTAAATGTTTTTCACTTTGAATGCTTACTGTTAGGAAACTTGCATGAATCGTTCGCGTTCAATGCAGTGACTTTAAGAAACGCAAGGGAATATAGGAAGATATGCAGTATTCCAAAAGATGTCAAATTGAAAGACAAAACATTGGAAGTTAGAATTATTTTTTACTGCACAGAACTAGCATTTTCCTTTATTATTGAAGTTATTGATAATTGTGTAAATAGCTGAGATTTTACGTTTCTTTCTCCCTCTGAGTTTAACGCAATACTGCTGTGCCTTACAACTTCATGGTATTTATGCCTGATATCTTGTAATTCAAGATTCCCTTCCATTTCAAACTGAGTTTATCCCAGTCTGACATTTCTCTGAAATTAAAGTATGCATGAGACAATGGGTGGGCTTCTATAGGATAATAGATTTACGCAAGTTTTTGGCAAGTTATACGATATTTCAGGTATAGAATTTTACAATGAAAATATTCATAAATTCATGCATATCATGATGAAAAATTGTGAAATAATAATCATTTCTAAACTCTTTTGTTGAGGATAGATATTATGATCTACTCTCTCCCCGTAATTTTACAGGGCACAGTTACATGCCTCACTATTTCCCGTGTGACCCAAAATAACTCTCCTAATTAAAATAACTCACAGGCAGTGACCAACGATGCTGGCGAGCGCCGGATTGTGATCTTCTTCGCTTGGTTGACAGCCAAGCCTCGACACATCAACAAATTCGCGAAGCTCATGGCAGACTTAGGCCTCGATATGCTGGTCGTGCGCCTGTTTCCTCTAGACGCCATGCAGCCAAGTACAGGAACACAGGTGTGTAACTACCTAGTTGTTGCTTGCCCAGGTGTTGTTGTTGCTTGCCCAGGTGTTGTTATTGTTGTTGCTTGCCCAGGTGTTGTTGTTGCTGTTGCTTGCCCAGGTGTTGTTGTTGCTGTTGCTTGCCCAGGTGTTGCTGTTGTTTGACCGGATGTTGTTGTTGTTATTGTTTGCCCAGGTGTTGTTGTTGCTTACCCAAGTGTTGTTGTAACTAACTGGTAATTCAGAATTTGCACATGATGATCCGTGCACTAATAATTAAACACAGCAGCTTCTTTGCCCGCATTTAGAATCCATTAAAATATAGAAAGTCCTGATGAAGAGCTCGGTCTTGCGCTTTCTTCGATCAGAGGCTCGCTGGAGAAAGCGTATCCTTCTGAGCTCGGCAGATCTTACTGCTGTAAAAGAGGTTCGAAAATAGTTAACAGCAACGACTTAGTTTTATAAATTGACTGTGAGTATGAGTCCTCATATCAGTAATTGGAACTTCTATTTTAACGTACTACATTCGTTGGATAAAAGCAATTGTTGTAACACAGTCGATTTGCCTCAGTAACCTCATCGAAAGCAGGGTAGGTGAAAATTGATTACCTTTCACACTTATCATGAGGAGGTGAAAGTGACGGACCTTATACTGCTGAATGTACATTCATGTTAATTCATAAAATACACATTTTGTATATGGTGCAAAAGTCCCTTCACCATTTTGAACATTTATTACACGACAACTAATACAGATATAAAATTCGTTATATATGAAATGAAAGAAAAAATCTTGGAGTTTTGTATCAATGATACAAATTTTAAGCATATTTTGTAATTAAAATGAACACAATTATCATATCTCAAAAAATGCAGAAATACAGCGAGGACCAACGAGCGTGTAAAAATTTGTAATTTCAGTGCTGAGCCTTATATGAAAATTTGCAGGAAGGCATTTGGTAGTGTTTTCTTTTGATTTGGCGCACATATGCCGAGCTTTGGGGTCGATAATGATATTGCATGTAATGTGATATTCAAGGATACACACAAATTTTATATGTATGTAACCTTGTTCGTCTTTTCGGGCGGTCTTACAACAACAAGCCAAAAACAGATCACAGAACAGTACCGAACAAACCAACCAGACAATTACCTATTTGATAATGTCCTTATGAATTGAACAAGTGAACAGATATAAATGTAATGCATTGCAAATACGAGAATAATTTGTGTGCACGTGTGTACATGCTCACACCCACACATGAACCTGTACATGAATATGTATGTATTTGGGCAAATGTTGAGTGATTTGTGTGCTTTGATATTGTTTCGTTTGTTCCCTGTGCGTGTTTTTGGGTGTGCTGGGTATATTTTGGGTGTTGACGGGATAATAAAAGTTAACTGTTATTTTTACATAACCAATATTTCAGGTCGTTGCTGAACAAGTTTGCAATTTCCTACGCAGGCGGAAACTGTATGAGAAGTATTTAGTTTTCGGCTGCAGTGGAGGAGCTTACTTGTTCTGTGAAGTAGCACTCAAGGTTTGTATTATTATTATTATTATTATTATTACTATTATATTCCTAGTTTAACCACCGCACGTTAAACTCAAGGTGTGTTGCAAACTTTATTTCTTATAGGCCAACGTATCCTACTTGTGTTTAGAAGTGACATTTAGCCGATATTTCTATAGTTTTCAAAGTAAAAATTGATTAACGCATTTTAGCACTTTGAGTACTACAGAAAACTCAAGTTTATGTTCATTTTTTCTTAGAATCAATATACTTCTTACATTTTCTCAGCTAGAGACTCAGATCTCATGTTTCTAAAGACCTTGCAATTAAAATTGATCATTGAAACATTTTTACATTCATGTTTAGGTGTAAACAACACAGTTGACAAAGTTTTAATCAAATTTGGCAAGTTAGGTTTAGGACTATTCAGGACTTAGAGAGTTAACGTGAAATATTCTCCCCTTGCAAGAAAAACAGGAAAATACAATTCAAGCCGTCACCAGAAAAACGTTCTCATTAATAATTTAGATGGTAATTTTATGTCTTTCTGCGTGTGAAGTTAGAATTTGTAACGAAAAACAGAGAATAAGGTAGTGACGTTGGTAAAATATCACAGACATGTGTTAGTTTGTCTACGATTTCTATTCTGCTTTTATTTTGAACTGCGTTTCGGATGTTTTTGAAAAATTATATAATTGAATCTAATGGCAAACTCATTATAATTAGTGCAAATTAGTCGTCGCTTGCTCGTCGTGTTCCAATCGAGTGAAGCGGAATACATATAGGGAAAGCTAATAGCTTCCTCCAAACTTGTATAATCTGTGAAATGATTGAGGCTTTTTTGTTCAGTCACGTACAAAGAGATTTTTACTGTCTCGTTTACTCACAAAAATTCGGTATGAAATTTGGAATCACTAGAATACTTTTAGTGCATACTTGAGTATTTCAAACAGAAATTGCAATTTCCTCCAACTAATATTAACGTAGCGAATAATTATTTTACAAATCTTCGAAACACAACCTAAACACACTTTATCTAAAAATACACAACACGGAAATTTTACGATAAAAGTAAAAAAGTAATTCAGAAAACTGAGGTAAAATTAAAGATATTACAGGAAACTGCAATTCAGGCATCACTTGGCAAGGAACTTTGGCAAAATAAAAACATTTCTATACTCACTTGATATACTCGTCGATATTTTAAGCTGTAAATGCTGCACATTGTTATGTCCAACCGATGAATGTTCTCCCATTGTTATGATGGAAAATCGTTCTCTCATTGATTGTTGCTACACTCGTGAAAAAATGGAACCTGATTAAGAGATACATATATGTATGTCACAAGGTTACAGTGAACAAAGGCAGGAAGCCCTGGCTAAAATCGATAGCTCTTTTATTATCTCTCTAAAGCGACGTTTGTCTATTGTTATCTTCCTAGTCAATGTTTAACCTTCCGTAAGGCGCAAGTTTGCAAGTGCTTAAGAAAATTGAAGTAACTGTGCCTGTCAAATCAGTTGCGCCCGACGGTAGGTTAAAGGAAGTTAGTGTTCATGAAAGGTGACTGAGTAGCACCAGTGTTGCAGGTACACTCAGAGCCTGAGCTGAAACGAGCTGTGTTCGACAAGGTGGTGGGACAAGTTTACGACAGCCCTGTTGACCTCAGAGGTGTGAGTGTGGGCATTGCTCACAGCATTACCTCAAGTTCCATGCTGCAATGCTGGATCCGTAGTTACGTCGAGTAAGTAAATTTAAGGAAGTACAATTGAATTGAGGATGTAGTTTTTGTAATCAGCATGGACAGAAAAAATTAAAACATGCGAGCTACGATGACCTAATGGTGTGAATTGTTGAAAATTCTTCCGAAAAAGGTTTGAGATCAATGACTTGATTCAAAATGTTGCCTCCAATTAGCAGAAATTAGAATACGATCAAGAAGTTACCCAGGCATATTAATATTCTAGCGTATCAATGATTTATTTTTACATACAATACAACTCGCATCCGATGGTTTCCCTAATTGACAGGGAGTTTCGTTTTCAAAATACTATTCTTTACACTCCAATAGAAATAACTTTCTATTGAAGAAAGTTATTAATAGAAATAACTTTCTATTGAAGGTCAAACATTTTCTATCATTTAGGATGTTTTTGAAAGTATGGCTTTCATATTTTTGACGTTATGTAACAAATAAAATTAAATTCTTTGTTGAGTTTAACGTGAGTTTAAAGCAAAATGAAAACTGGATTAACCACGGCCAACAAATGGTCTTGTATCATAAATTAACTATACATACACACCTATATACATATATATATATATATATATATATATATATATATATATTTAAATGAATGCAATACGATAGTAATCGTAAAAAAGGCGTTGGTTATTACTGAAAAAATTAATCTTTACGTTCAGTAACATAAATAATGTTACTGAAACCTTGTTTACTAATGTTCATTAAACGATAATTTTTATTATTAAGTTCAAGCTGTTTTAATTAGTAATTAGTCATTAAATTAAATACTAATCATGTTATCAAATACCCCTTGCATCCTATTTGAAATTCCTATATCATACCTCTATAATTATTATTTTACGGTATATTAAAAACTCCAACTTGACCTCAAGATTAATAACATCGGGTCGCTGACTATCATATGCAACATAGCCAGACAGAGAGGAATAAATTGATTTGATGAAACAAAAATACTAACTACGTCTTCTTTGGACCTCAGGTGGTCCGTAGGGCAGCAATGTTGTTGTTGTTTGCCCAGCGGGTGATCCGGGGTGAAACTCATGAGGTTGAGGGAGGCAATGGATCAGCAATAGCGGAAACAAAAATAACTGAACCAAATTTACCTCGACGTACTTTGTCACTTTTCCAGCTGGTTCCTGAAGGCTCGATACGACGCTGTCACTCGCCACTACGAACGAGCTGCCCAGCAGATGTACCGCAGTCCAGTCCACGCCCCCTGCCTCTACCTCTTCTCTGACAACGACCCTATGAGTCCTGAGGACGTTAACGAGGGCATAGCAAATCTTTGGCGAGATCGAGGACTTTCGGTGAGGCAAAACTAGGTTAAAGTATTTTTTAGGATTGTGATGTTCTCACACTGTGTCGAGTCAGACCGGTGGATGTCAATTGTCAAGGTAATGTGGCACGTAATGTAAGTGTCACATGAGTTAAAGTCACAGGAATCCTCTACTTACAATTAGCTTTTCTTTAGGATACGAGACATATATAAATTATTACAAATGATTTATAAACTTTGTATTCTTCGTTTTTCAGTTACGTGGCCGTAAGTTCCATCACAAGACGACGGGTCATTGCCTCAACTATGTGACCTACCCTCAAGAATACAGAGAAGAAATCTATAAGTTCTTTGTTGAAGTAGGGTTCGTTGATCAGGCGGCAGTTGATGAGGTGTTGAAGGCCTGACATATTAGTAACTATTGTGGCCGAAGCACAGTAATGATGTAAGAAATCTGCGAGCGTGATGCAAAATGTCGACTGGAGAGGAAAAATTCTGTTAATTTTTATATATAAATGTATACAGTGTACGGGAATAAAGCATTTTGTAGAATATATATTTGGTGACGTAATAATTTTGATTAAACTGTTAATTAAACTTACAGTAGATTATAAGTTTAACGCTCAGTTGTATATGGTAATATGCATTTTGGTCATTTATGTACCTTTTTTGGAACGATTCGGTCACCAATGTCAGTAATTTCTTTTAACAAGATTTTGCGGGAATGTTGATCGTTTTATACTATGAAATGTGGCAGCTGTATCTCCTATAATGCTTCTATTCTGTAGTTCTAACCTTCATGGCTGAACTATTGAACAAAACATACTTAATTTTAGCTGTTCATGCCATCTCTGACCGTAATATGTAAGGAATACCACCAAAAATATTATTAATAAAAAGCAAGGGTTGGCTCATAACTCTTGAGCTTTAACAATAGTGAAAAAATTCAAACCTCTTCATCAGTATATATATTCTTTTTATTTTCATTTATCAGAATTCCCTAATTTGACTCTCGAGTGCTGATGCAACATTTATGAGAAAAAATGACATCTGCATTACTTCTTCCATAACAAGAGATTTTGATCAGAGCTAAAGCCACATTTAAAATTAAAGTAAATGAAGAAACGAATCTGACCAATAAACTATAAACAATTCCCTAACTGAAACACATAATATATGAATTTTTTAAGTTAAAATGTATTCTTTTTCACATCTATTGTACTGTTAGACTCGAACCCAATACAAAATTATGAAGTTCACTTTGGTAAAATAATATATTCAAGATTATATCATAATAGTGCACAAAAAAGGATTTTAAGAAAGCGCATAGTTATTTGCAGAATTAGTAATGCTTGTGAGCAATAAATTGTACAGTAACAACAACAACGGTGTTAACTTGTGACATTAATCTTACTTTGTTTATTTATTTTATCGCACTGACACGGAATCAAACGCGTAAATTTGCGATGCATCCTTGCCTTTAAATCTCCAAAACAAATTTTATTCACATGTCAACGTGTAACGTCTGTGTTCTGAACCATGTATCTAACTACTTAAAGTTGTCAGTCCAGGTAGATATTGTATATTCCTATTATCTTATTGGAATATTTTAGTGATAAATAAGTATTTTTTATTAATTAATGTTATCATTATTTGGTCTCTGAAAGCATTGGTTTTATATATACGAGGAATCTCAACTTTGATATTTATGTCAATCTTTTGATGGCATAGCATTTAAAATCAAAGTAATTGAAAAAGTGAAAGTTTCACTTCCTTAATAATCATGGGTTTATTGAGACCTACAGTTGAGGGAAGAGATTGGAACAAAATATTATTTAAATTTAGGTAATGAACTGGAACTCCACAAGGAGAGTGGAAGTTGTTATCAAACAGAAAGCTGTGCCAGTAAACTGGAAATGCACAACAAGACTGGAACCATCAGCATGTATGCTCTAAAGCCTAAGCGGAAACACCGCACTGTAAGTAGCACCATCGGACTAAAAGTATTTCACCAAAGTTGAAACTTTACTAAAAGACTGGAAGCGGAACCACTGGACCAGAAAATGAGCCTCCAGATCGAATAGTCTGCTGGAATCGGTCGCTGTCGCACTGGAGCTGACGATGTTCAGATGTGTCATATTTGGGCATCGAGTTTTCAGGAGTTTTCATCACTGTTTGACAATGAGAATTTTTGGAAGTAATAACTTGTCTGGTAGACAGTATTTCCTTCACTTGGTGGTGAAGCAATATAATGTCCTTAACATCCCATACTTATTGGCCTACAAAATCGAAATCAAGTTTAAATATCAGGCCTTCCTATAAATAGTGTCCAAAATTCAATGGGAAAATAACGAATCAATTCTCACATTTTGGAGGCGTTGAATTGTAGTCTTGCTTATTCATAACACCTTTCAATATACTCAAGAGCTTCTTAACCCCACAAGTGGAAATTTCTGAACTTCCTTATAGAAGGATTATGAAATGTTTGTTAGAACATCCTCATGGTTTTCGAGAGGTGTTATATTCAAAAAATTATTTCAACTATCGAATGAAGTGCAGGTTGAAAGAGCGAAGTCGAGGATTTTTTTAATTCAAATTGCAGGAAGATTTTCTTCAAATCAAATTTAGGTCTTCATTCTTGAGACTAAGATTTCCATTTCAAAATTTTACGAATCATTTTCTGTAAGTTCATTCATTAAGGTCCTCTCCTCCATAGACTGTGGATACTTCGAATCGTTCAAACTACAAATGTCTATTTTGCTACATAGAATTGCAGATTTAATGGACATTTTTCTGCACTATTTTAATAACATGTTAGTATGATATGAAATGTTATGAATTTAAATGTGTCTCAAAATATACACGCGATGACTTTCAAAATTTTGTCAAATTTCGGATATAATTAAAATTAAACAACACTGATGGTAAAGCCTGATACGTATTATCTTATCTAACAAGTAAAAATATTATAATAAGAATATTCAGAATGTTTCTGGAACGTTTTCATGCCGTCTCTATTCGTAGTTTGGATCGGATCCTACTAAATACAATATTATTTGACTTATTTCGGTTTTAATTAGTTAAAGTGTGTATTTATTTTCTGGCAAAGTTATTTTTTTTAAGAACATATTATGGGAAAATTAATTTCAGTCTCATATACACCTCAAGTTTTTGAACAAGTTTAATACGAGGAACTTGTTTCATATTGTACAGTTTCAACTAAGGATTTGAAAAGCTGTTTCAATTAGTTGTATGTTTAAATTACTAAGAAACTGATATATCCTTAGCACCCTGTATACCAAGTTGGAAACTTCATAGATTATAAGTTGGTTCTAGTGCTTAGATTTAATTCATAATTATATCTGTTTACATCCGTTCTAGCTTGAATCGAAGTCTGGCAATAAATAAATGAATCACATTGATGACTCTAATTGTCTTTCATTTCCTAAATTAAAAATCCTCATATGATAATAAAATCTGCCGCTGCAAGAAGCTTTGTACTGTCAGTGATGTAATCTTACAAAGATGAAGAAACTGATTCACGAAAACACGAATAAGTAGAATAAATTTACGTATCAAAAATTATATCCATTAATCACATGTAACAACGGAAGGTGGTGCACATTATCTTTTCACAGAGGCACAGATCCAGTTCGAGGATTTGAGTTGAATTTTAAAATACGAGAAATTGCTGGTCACTTATGTTATCTAAGATTTTGAAATTTTGTTGCAGCAAATAACCTTTACTTTGCTATTCATAAAAGCTGATAGATGAAAGTGTAAGATTTTAAGGTATATGTCAGGTACACGTTACTTTTACAGACATCAGAATGCGCAACTTCTATAATAAAAGAATCGTGCAGTTGCTCGTGTCAGAGTGGCTGTTTTGCTGGGCACGATTGCTGGTCATCTCTCATGACCAATCCTCTCTCTACTCCATCGCAGTCCTCTATGTGTTCCCACGCTTGGTAGTGTGGCCTTCTAGTCACACTGGCTAGTATAGTATTCCATCTTTAGTTTATCTTTATTTCTTTAGCTTTTTAGTTCTGTTGATCTTCATTTTTTATGATATATGTCATGCATAGCTGCATTTTCTTCGTTTTGGTTTTATTGCTTTCTGATGAAATCTATGTTGGTTTTGATCCATTTCAGCTCGTGTGCTCAAAAACTGCTTTTGAATATATACGACGGATCGTTTACACAAATTCAACTGCATAACGAGCACCATAAAGTTCATAACCTTCGGAAATTTTAACTTCGATATGAAAGCCTATCCATAAAACGGGAAAAAGTTGGTATAACAATTTCACAAAATGTTAAATTAAAAATACGGTTTCCAAAAATGAGGGATGTTTACGTCACTCCAGCTGGTTTCATAAGGCCCAAATGGGCACGACTACCTCCAGGTAAGTCCCCTACAATATGAGCATGCAGTCTATCGTTCTGTGTGTTAGCAATTACCTGTCGCATGACATTGCATGACATTTGCTTTACTTTAGACGGCATGGGACTTCGGTATTGAACCAAGAATGGGCCAAACGGCTCGTTCCTATTGCCTTATTCTATTCTATTCTATATTCTATTCTACACGATGAAGATCTCATGCGGACCAAATGAAGACATGGTATAATAGATGGCGCATTGAATCTCCGTCAACATCATTTTGTCCATGTCATGTCGTTTCAGTATGGAAGCTGCTGAAAGCAACTGTATGGATTCCTATTTGCATGCAATAAGCCTCAAAGAATTTTGAAACATGCTGTGCATAAATAATCTTTATATCATGATATATTTTGATGTTTTTCTCATGGTCCTACGAGGATTTCGCTTCACTCTTTTCATAACCGCTAGCACAACTAGTTGTGCATGAATATATCGCTTTCGACCAGGAATAGACTTGTAGGATGTTGTACCTATCTCTATATATCTTTTCCACGTATTGAATACAGTCTTATAACACACATCTAATAATTTTCAGGCAAATAAAATCAGGTGCATTTTCTTTCAACTACGACGAAGTTGGAAGAATGATTTTATTGTAGAATGATTGTAGATAATTTTCAATTTTCAACAATATTCAGTCAGATAAAATCAGGTGCCTTTTTTTGAACTACGAGAAAGTTGGTAGGAAAATTTTATTGTAGAATGATTGTAGATAATTTCCAAGACACATCTAACAATTTCCAGTCAGATAAAATCAGGGGCCTTTTCTTTGAACTAAGAGGAAGTTGGTTCTTTTGTAGAATAATTTTGGATAACCTATTTAACAACGAAGATATACAGCCAATATACGTACACGTTACTTTTACAGACATCAGAATGCGCAACTTCTATAATAAAAGAATCGTGCAGTTGCTCGTGTCAGAGTGGCTGTTTTGCTGGGCACGATTGCTGGTCATCTCTCATGACCAATCCTCTCTCTACTCCATCGCAGTCCTCTATGTGTCCCCACGCTTGGTAATGTGGCCTTCTAGTCACACTGGCTAGTATAGTATTCCATCTTTAGTTTATCTTTATTTCTTTAGCTTTTTAGTTCTGTTGAGCTTTATTTTTTATGATATATGTCATGCATAGCTGCATTTTCTTCATTTTTGTTCTATTACTTTCTAATACAATCTATGTTGGGATCAATAAAGCTTAAAAGCCAATTCCTCTTTTTTTACAAACCATCCATATTAATTTTTGAAATTAAGATTTTATTCATCTCGTTTCGTTAACTTTCTTTCTCAGGGCACTTTCTTTCTTAACTTTAACTCGTTGAATAAAAGATTTATTCTGTGTCTGTAGTAGTTTACTTTCCTGGCAATTGACAAAAATGTTATTCAGACCCCTAGACTGCAGGTGCGTTTACAATACCTAAATACAAGGTGGGAAAACATAACTTCCTTTTTCAAAAGGAACTTGCTTTTTAAAAAAGAAAGTTATGTTGCCGCACCCTGTAGTAAGAGTCACAGTCATGTCTTGCATACCTGAGTCGAGCAGTTACTAAGGTGTCTAGCAAACCTCAGGCACATCAGAACAAATGAATGTTTATTGCAGTCTTAGTAATAATCGATAGAAGGATACATTTTTATATAATATCATGGCGCGAGTGGGGCAACAACAGGAAAAAATAAAAATCTACACGCCTCTAAAATTGAGTTTTAATAAACTTTCAAACTTTCAAATTTTATAAAATATACATACATAGTGCATGTGAATGAACATAAGAGTAATTGCCACGTGCGGAGGAGAAAAACGGATGAAAAAAAATCAATTGATTTATGGAAATTAAACTTCAGGAGGCTGCCTCGGTAATCATTAATACAAGGGCTAGTAAATTTTCGCGTAGCTCTTCACATGTGCATTACTACATTCCTCCAGTATTTAGTCTTCTCACCACTAGAAATCACCGTTATATTTTTTCTTCTTATGGGTATGACAAATTAAATTTACTTTTCACTGTTGGCTAGCAAATTTTCGATGGAAATCAAGAGTGGTAATTCTACTACTACTTAGTCCTCTTCAGACCTCAGGTGTTCCATAGGGCAGCAATGAATCTATTGAGTGGTGATTAACTTGGCAATTTTTTAACATGTTTATATTCTTCTGACAGAACTATTTACGAACAGTTTTTTCAGTTTGGAAAGCATAGTTATCTTGAAAAAATCTACATCCCTTCGTGTCCGTACTTTTCTTCGGAAACGATGATAACTTCTTCTGAAATGTCTCTGTAAACATTAGTGTTCGTCGGCTTTTCAATGCTGAGAATACTGCAGGTATCCTTACGGGAGAATATAATTTATGTACTCACACTACAATCATCCCAACTCCAACTTTCACAGCATGGATGGTGTTAATATAGTTACAAGTATTACCATTTTTCTTAAACAATAAGAGTAGAGCTACGTGCCATAATTTTCTTGTCAACATCTAGCGCAATATACTAAGCTTTGACATGATGTCCTCTAGAAACACCAAACAAAAACTAAACTATTGGGTGCAGCAAGATAGCTTCCTTTTTTGTTTTTAAAAAAGTTATGAAAAAGGAAATGATATTGTCGCACCCTGTACTTAGTCGGAGCTGAATGCAACTCTTTTCATTCCGCATACAGCAACTAACCTCACGGTAATAATTTCAATCGCATGCATTTGTGACATATTTTACTTTAGATGTTAGTAGAAATAAATTGTAAATATGTTCGAATACCTATTTCTACCCACTGTATATGATATATGTCTACTGTATGCACTTTGTTTAATTTTTTATTTACAGTGTCGTTCCTGTGAAAAGAAATAGAGAAATAAAGAAACGGGAAAAAGCTCCTTCGCTAAATTTTAGCTAGGAATTGAAAGCTAAACATACTGTTTTTCGGATGAATACTGCGTGTATCCTACGAGGGCAAGAATATGAAGTTCTTTAACTTGGGTAACATTCGAAGTCAAAATAAAACTTTTGTTGTGAAATTGCTCTTGAAGGAAATCTTGTTTCTCTAAATTTTCTCAAGATTCATCCATTACTTATGATAACTTAGAACATCCTAAAACCACTTCAAACAGCTCTTGACTCTAATTTAAATTTCCAGCTTTAATAGTCTTTACCTCGCTGGTCTTGTACTCAATGCGGGCATTCAGGCGACAAAGGCACAATACCTATTTTAAGCATGCCTACAGTCATAATTTTATAGCTGAGAAAAGGCAACCTAATAAATCGGTGGAATTTTAAAAAACAATGTTTAACTATAGAGAGAAAAAGTTTGACTTCCATGGACTCTTGTTCAGAGATGTAACTGAAATTGTACTACCAGAAGCAGTACGTGTTGATTTTCGAAATACTGAATCCGTTGTTGTAGCGTCCGAGCCTGAAAATAATTCTTTGTCTGTCCAGTGCCCACCTCTGATTTTTCACCGTTCTGTTTGCGTTGAAGTACTACCTTGAATCGTATTCATTGAGACTTTACCAAAACTCTGTCAACAACGGACTGTTCGACGAATCCAACGTCAACAAAAAATCTATAGACTTCTTCTTTGTACTTGTCCGGATACCGAGCGAAGTTTCGGCAGTGGCCAGTATTCGAGTGCTGGAATACGCTGAAGCGCACCTAGAAAAAAAGAGGAAATACTGCATCAAATATTATATCACTAATTTACGAGCATAATTATTTGAATTATAACACGTTTTTGATAATGCTAGGTTATGAGGCCATGGAAGGAGACGGGCACAATAATCGACCCTTCAAGGACTAACGTACTTTTTGAAGTGCATTAGAAATGATTCGATTAAGTCATTGATTCTGAATGTTCTGTTTTTAAATTAGGTGAAATTACATAACAGACTAGTAATATGAGAGATAATTTACTCAAAATTTCGTTCAGTCAGAGAAAAACTCGGTCGTTAGAAGGTTCAGCCCGTTATTGGTTAATGTTTCACTGAAATGTGCACAACTGAGCAGGCAAAATGTGGTAAAAAAATTCCATACATATACACATGTCCCAGCTGAAAATAGGATTTTCGACTGGTACGACGATGACAGGACCAAAAGACACGTTAGGATGTACATATAAAGCAAAAATTTATCTTGATTCAAGGAATATAGGAACAGTTTCCAGTATCATCTGGACCAACACAAACGGCCGATTTCAAAATAATTCAACCATTATAGAACAGGTTAGAGCAGAAAAATGATAGGAATTTGATAATAGTCCATTAGAAATTATCTATTCCGCATGGAATTCTAGATGTTCTGTATTGTTAAAAAAATTTCTGTTGACTTTAGATTTTTCGCCAAGAAGCTTTGCTTAACGTAAAGTAAAAATAGCACTGATCTTTACAATAACTACTCCCTATACACAACGCATAGGAGAAGATTTGTATACTCTTCTCCTAACACGATCTGAAGAACACGCTCGCTTCATTTGATGATTAGTAAAAAATTACAGTACAAGTCGTTTTTGAATTCCTCGAGACCTTTACTGTAGAGTAAGTCGCTTACCCATTGCCCCTTAGCTCTCCACTTGTCAGCGATACTCTCATAGGCCTTGTACGGACTCATAGGATCATTGTCAGAGAAGATATAGAGTGCATGCGCGCGAACTGGACTCTTATACATTCTCTGCGCTGCATTCACGTAGTGACGAGTCATGGAATCGTAGAAGGCGTTCATGAACCAGCTGCAGAAGATCATTTTAAATGGTATTAACAAAACCACAAATTATGCAATAGTAATTAATTAGTCGTATTAGTCGTTTTTTTTACGTTATTCGAGACCACAAACACAATTTTCGACCGTGATTAAGCTACCTAAAATTATTTATATACAGCTTTTCAACAAACTCTGGATATATGTATATCACAAACATTTGTTGCCATAAAGATTAATATATAAATTCTCAACCGTTCTGAAGAAGAAGCAGGGACACTTCAGTTCAAGTTTAAACTCAGTTGTTTGCGAAAGATATGAAATTAAATTCTAGAGTTTTCGACGATCAGTGTTCATTGTTCTCTAATCTAATAAAAGACGAATGAATACGTTAAAAAATAAAATTTCTTTCAAGAAAACGACACAAAATTAATTTTCCATATTAAAACTTTATAAGCTGACATTTGTAAGGATAGGCTGACACTCACTCAACGAAGAACTTGGTTATCCTGAAGTATCTTGGGTTGCTGGTGATGGTGTGGGTGTAGGCGATGTTGATCTGGTTGAGATCCACCGGGCTCTCATAAACTTGCCCGACCATTTTGCTGAACACGGAATTCAGTAACTCAGGGTCTTTGTGAACCTGGAAGAGATTTTTAGACGGAAAGAGACTGATTGCTTTTCAGATTTTGTTATGAAGAATAACATGTATTTTGAATGTCTTTCTGGTGAAAAGTCTTGTCAAGCTAGAGCTTCCTGAATAGATTTTGCCAAAGTTTAGAAAGTCACATCTTGTATCCTAATAATTATTGATTTAATTTGCACCTTCGACTGGAAAACAAATTTGACTTTTCTGAGTACTTATTCCTAGACTATGAGTTTATCTTCCATCACTTGCTAAGCATGTACGTAGCTAGTACACGATTGTATAAATGGCATAGTATCTAGAAATCCTAACTGGGTTTTAAATCCCACGGTTTTTCTCTACCATTGTGCATTTGAAAATTAGTGACTGAAACTCATATTACCTTGACACTAGCTTCCAGATTGTTCTCAGCCATTTATTTTTCAAGAGGTTAATGTTAAGTAAACTCCATTTACTCGTATGTTTACACGGTCATACTTTCAATATGAAGTCAAAATGTACACGTAGTATGGAGAAATAAGTTTCAATATAATAAATGTTTATTTATTATAAACGTATTCAGCTCAAGCTTTGCCTATTGACCATAATAGAGAATGAAGTAAAAGTGGCTGGTGCATGAATGATCTTTTTATCGTACGGCAATGAATTGTATTTTTCATAACAACAGCCCCAGGAAACAGAAGTTTGATTAACTTCCATTCCTGAGATGTGACAACACTAGAACAGAAACTTGTCTTCCACGTCGTAAAATTAATCTTCTACGTATTGCTCTCTTCAAATGGCTTTTGTTTTCAATGGCATTTACATGATAAATAAAATTTAACTGTCTTTTCTGGCACCAACTGCACGGTTACCTTCATTGACACTTCACAGAAGAGATATCCGCCTCCGCTGCACCCAAAAGGCAGAAGCTTTTCATATTTACGCCGCTGCCGCAAAAAATCACAAATTTGATCCGCCACAACCTGTGAAACCAAAAAATTAGCATCAAATTAATCGTAGAAAACAAACAAAATCTGACAGGACTCGTAGTTTGCATGCACACGTACATAAATCCTAATATTACTGATCCATATATAATTCAGTATTAAGTTTAGCTCACATATAGCTGTCACATGCTAGATAATGTGAAACAATAACACATGAACAAATAAAAAATAAGTCACATCGGTTTTGTTCAATCTAACGAAAGTAATGTGAGCTTTACCTGATAAAATGTTTTTAAGTTATTCAAATACATTTTTACACAACCTTTGGAATAGTTGTGTCTATTGTTGTCGTTCGTGAATGCTACAAATAATTATACCTGTTTTCATTATATTAGATAATATCGTTCGTAAGCTTTACTTATATTAGCCCTCATTACGGTGTTAAATGCAGCCATTCGTGAATCTAGAGTTTAGAGAACACAAAGCTGTTCACAACCGCCAAGGGGACTTCATCCAAAAAAAGGTCAGGCCAAATGTATGTATAGTGGGATTTTGAAAGAATTATCCATTACAAACAATGAGACAGTGATCTAACAATGACTGCTGTTCTGTTCTGAAATCAACATGACCTCCTGAAAGCTGGGTTGAAAAGTATGTTTCTTGATAATTAAAACACTGAAAAAGTGGTCGATTTGGAACTCAGAAAATATGACATTCTGTCGAGCGACGATCTTTAATCCGATAACTAGAAACTAATTCAATCGTGAGTTTTAGAAAACTGACATGGTTTTGAGTATCTTTTTATTTATTCCAATTCTTAGTTTTGAATTTTTAAGGGTATAATCTGATATTTTTTTTAGTGGTCTTCTAAACGCCATGAATGTATCGCACGGAAAATGATTTATCTCTGATATTTCGAAAGCTTTTAACTTGCAGGGTTAGTTACAATCACGGGCCAAAAAAATGGACTAATTATAAAAGTGGAAAGCCCCTGTCAACACAAAGAAATGTTTCAAGTAATAGATTCCATTTGAGACTGAAGCATTCGAGTGAATACACAATTAAATAAATATAACTCAAACAGCTTACTGTATAACAAAATCAAATTGATTTAATAACAGTTGTATGATGAATTTATCGATGAAAAACTTCAATACTGATTTCATAAGTTTTCGACATGCTCACCGTCTGTGACAAAGTGTAGTCAATAGTAATTAGTGTGTCATCTACATACGTACATCCTTTTGCCCTTCACTTTCTCCCATAATCTGTTTCGCGGTTAGTATTTCCTTTTCAGTAGATCAAAGCTTTGTTGCATGGTGTTCAATCACACCAAAATGAGTACCGTCTGTTTTTACCAGGGAACTGTATTTCAATTTATGAAAGAAAAAATTTAAGTATTAAAGTGATGATGATTTCTAATGATATTATTTAAGCACTTATTTTTTAGAGCGACATAAGAAGTCCTCAACACCATACATGGAAACAGAGTAGCTGATGTAAAATTCACCTGTGTTCCAGTCTCAGGCTGAATGATGTCGACCGGGAAGAGCCTGATGAAGAGCATATCGATTCCAAGATCCGTAAAGAGCCTTGCATACTTCTCTATGTGTCGCCTCTTCGCCGTCAACCAACCGAAGAATAAGACAATCCGACGTTCACCTGCAGCGTTCAGTAGTGGCTGCCGAGAACAAAAAATCATCAGTAGTAACTCAGAAGTAACCAAGTTTAGCGTGACTGCATTTTATCCCACGGTTCTCCATGTGTCTCACTACTGTCATCATATTAAAACTGAGAAAAAATTCTTAACGCTGTGAAAGGCTAGGTGTATTGGTGCGGTTTGAATAAAATGAACGAAGTAATTGCACTTAGTTCAACAAGTTGTTCGATTACGGTTTACCAACAGGATGTGGATAGTAAATTTAAAAGAACATGCGTACTCTCTTGAAGCGATCCTGGGACTGAGAACATGCAGGAACAACTTGGTCAAAACTATTCAGCGGTAATTTATCTTTCCGATATGCCGTACAAATTTAACTGATGTTTACTCCTAAACTGAAAGGCCTCGGTAACAGGAATATCTTGAACAAAAAAGTTAGAGTCATTTGTGCCCTTTTTCCACGACTTACATTCACTTTCACTAGGTTACACACAAAAACTCGTCAAACCTGCTCATGCAGTCGTTACGCAACACGACTATTACAATTTATAAGCATATTATTGGTCGGTTTTTGCATGACTCTCTGAAGTTGCATGCTGGCTGGTTAATATTTCCCATATACTTCACTTTCATTTCTTTTAGGAGTCATTGCGGTCTGAAAGGGCACCGTTTATTTCATGCAGACGCGAAAGAATTCAATACAGGTGCAACTGCTTCCACTTTCACGAGTCATTTTATATAAATTATTGATTTTACTAGACAGTTCCTGTGGAAGTTCCACGGTTTTGATTTTACTGATTTGAAATTATTATAAAGATGAATGCATTAAAGCTTTGCGACGAACTATTGTGCTTTAAATGAATATTTTTCATTAATATATACAGAACTTCCATTGTGTATCTTATCTTCCGATAATATGGCCCAGATAGTACCCGTTGAAATTCCTAAATTTAAAAGTGATATACTGTAACTCAGGAACTATAAAATAAAATACATTTTTTAAATTTTACTCGTGGTATTATCAGAATCTGAATTTTTCAAGAATGTATACAGAACTTCCATTTTCTATTTTTATCTATTTTATTGACATGGTAGTGTAAGAGAAGAAAGCCAATAACAGAAAAAATTGTGTGTTTTATAGTGATCCGGTGCCTTTGGTATCCACAATACAATTCTTATAATACATACATACCCATTCTGATTTCAGTTCAATAATTTTCCTTCAGTAATAGATAGGAAGTAATAGGACGGACAAACACAGATACAGAGAGATGGAGATACATAGTCGATTATATATGTAGATACCATGATATATAGAAGCGAAACATATTATAAGCATGTGCTGTTGAATATCTACCATAGATTTGAAATTGTAGTAGAACGATATTGTTGACAATCATACGTTCTTTTGATTGTTTTCCATGATTCTTAGCTAAGAAGCAGTGATCATAAGTCCATTCATGATTCATGATTAATTCATAAATCCCACCTGGGAAGCAGTGATAGTATCATAAGTTAATATCCAAAACCATTATTTTAATATAATTCAATTATTTCAAGAAGCATTAGTATAGAAATAAAGGCGTATGTGCAATATAGAGTATTTGAATGTCCTATTTTGCAGAATTTCACTGTGCATTTAAAAGATAAAGCTCACCTTACGTGACTGAATTAGTTCCAGCGCGTGAGTAATCTTTTCGGTCGTGAAGTGTTCGCAGTCAGGCAGGAAAGGTTTCTTTTCATTCTGTCAAAAAATGGAACTTAGCATATAGTTTTTTGAGTACGTTTCTCTTCGTATTTTAAAATAATTTGAAAACTGATAATAATGTTATAGTTCCCAGTGTATGAGTCTAATATGTCTGACATTTATTTGATATTTCAACATATTATCAATACATTATGTTTAAAATGTTGAAATTAACTCGTCGGCAACATCGTTCAGTATCTGAGTAAACATTTACAATTCTCTCACTGCTCTATGCTTCAATCTCCCAAGACATTCATGTCTCTTGACAGAATAAACTATATAATAACTTGCACTAAATAGGTACAGGCATTATGATGCTGAAATACGTTCATTACTAAATCCTCGTGCTATAAGGTGAAGGTTACGTGCATCCCAATTCGTATTGTTTTAACACACTCAAATATTTATCAGGGAGTATGATTGCGTTATTCCAACGTGCTCAAGCATGTCAAATAATTTTCAATTAATCTTACTACCAAAAAGGAACTCTGAAATACCACGCTTAGGTTTAAACTTCAACGACACCTCATCAACCACGTACACACTTTTTTAGAGGAAAATGCTCGCTGTCAGAGAGATGTCACTGTAAAATAAAGAAAATGGCTCGTCTATGAACAACCTCAGTACCATGGGTTCTCACAAACCTTGTCAGGAGACGCTCCGTGGCCCCCTAGAATTCTCACCACCGTCCGTAGGCTGAAAAGTTCTCCAATCTGAAATAAAAGGAAATCTTATTAAAATTCCCAGATTTCAAAGTCATGTTAAAATTCCAAGATTTCGAAATCGTGTTAAAATTCAAAGATTTCTAAATCCCGTTAAAATTTCATGATTGTCAAATCTTCTTAAAATTCCAAGATTTCCACCAGGGTAGAAAAAGATAAAGATGTAAAGTGTAATTTCACAGAACTGTGGAAATGAACTAATTTTACCTCAAATTTTAATTTTAATGTTCATTAAGTTTGTAGAGAAAATCTATAGATAAGAAACATATTCAGGTATCTATGGCAATTCGTTGCTATAATGGAATAATATAAATTGTGTGAAAACAATTATTTTTTTCCAAAGATCTTTCGTTATGAGTATTCAAAATCAGAAATTTTCGTGCAAGTTTTGTACTACGTAGCGCTTACAAGGTCAGTATCCTCTACAATAATTCTCATCCAGAAGTAGCATGTTGAGATTATAATTTTGTAATCCACTGTAGTTGTATAACAATTATAGGTAGTTCAGTGAGTAATATTTTCTATCAATATTTTAAACCTAACAATCGTTCAGATAACTGAAAGTCGCATGAAAAACGACCTTTGTATATTGAGTCGAAATCACGTATTTAAAAAACATCTAAAATGATAAGAGAAGTAATTGTCCTCTTGATATTCGTCATCAGCTTCAATTGTAACAACTGAAAATCATAGTCCAAGTCCGGAAGAATAAGCACGTCTTCTGAGTCATTAAAAAAATTATCTTTGGAACAATGTTTTTCCATCGATCTTATTTTTTGCTTCTTCTGATGCGAGTCGAGCAACTTTTTGCTTGGATTATACAATCATGCCCTCCAATCACAAGTCCGCTTGCAGCTTTTTTGTTGAGTCCGTTGAGTTGGTTGCGATTAAAGCACTGAACAGTTTACCGCCATAGATGCAAGACATGGAAAATATCCTCCATGGGAACAAAAGCGTTTAATCACTCATCTATTGGGATGAGGGAAGCTCAAGAGTTTTCAGCGTGTTCTTGCCTTCTAATAATACCCCTGTGCAGAGTGAAGTATTGTGGACAAAGATGTGGTTGTTACTGACATTTCTTTCCATCCCAACGTTACACATATAGTTACCAGAACTGTTACGCTTCGATCCGTTACGAGTCTCACAAACATACATGTTCTCTTTCATACATGTTTTTGGCAGATTTTTTAAGGTATGGATGTTTTTTACCATTTCAATGAAGCATCCAAGAATTTGTAATCCAATCTCGTTGAAGGGATTTAACAGTCATATACAGGGAGCAGCAACATAACTTCCTTTTTTTCAAAGTAAAGCGCTTTAAAAAATGAAGTTATATTACCGTGCCCTATATAAGAAGACGTTAGCTACAGTTTGAATGGCAAAGCTGCTTAGAATGGAACAAAACCAGATAGATACAATTTCAGTGCTACAGCATTGATATTGCAAGACAGTAAGTAAATGACCTGTTAAATATTTTTATTCTACCTTGTTTATTAATTTTCTCAAGAAGAATGAGTATTCCAGGTTTTGATTATTCTGTAAAGTCACTGGAAGGATCTTTCACCAATTGAATAGTTTCTCAATAAAAGGCCTCATCATGATTGTATAAATTGCTATGGTGAAAATTCTAGCTAAAAATTAGCCAGAAATGCGACTATCTTGTTTTTAAACTACTAAAAACAAATGTTTCAGAAGTATCACAATAGTTTTTAGCTCAAATGAATTCATGTAGCCGAATTTAGGCTGATCAATATTGATCGCCAAATTTTCATCATTTTCAGATTAAGTAAGATACATAGTTTCGCTGCAGTTCATTGGTAGGAAAAAAATGACGCAAGGAAATATGAATTTGAATGATATGAATTCATATGAATCAAGATAGAGAGCATATACCTTTTCATTTCAAAAAAGTTAAAACTTCCAGAGATTCTAAAGAGAATTTTATGAATCAACGAATTTTTAGAGTATCAGAATAGATTCTATTGGAACATTGTACAGTCTTAAAACATTTAATCAAGTTATTTAGTTCAGCAGTAATGGTGAAACTCCCATTGTACTGTTCATGTCCAACCAGTGTTGTTCAGGAAGTACAGAGTTCTGGTTTTCTGCGAATATAATAACGATAATAATAATCAGATTTTCTGTAGCAATTTTATCCCTTAATTTTATCTGTAATTATTTCAAATGAAAGGCGGTCGCTGTGATTCTATTTCCATACGTTCCAACTATTTCGCTTCGACGACTTCGTTTCATGGTGTTTTGCACATGTTATCGTCAACGTTAACACAGCCACTCATAATACATTAAATGGTTCGATTTTTTTGTCACAGAGACTATCAAAACAGACACCTAAAAATTTGTCGTCATCGGAAGTTTGATAGGTTGCTTATTTTGTAGTTTAATTGCTGTGCCAAAGAAAATACCAAATTTTCATGTAGTAATAGAAGGGTTAGAGTATCAAATTGTCAATATTGTGTCGTTCAGAAATTACAAAAACATTATGAAATTACATACAGGGGTTGAAAAAAATAATCGAAACACCTTGAAAAATCAACAAAATATATTTTAATACGGTGTAGGTCCACCTTTTGCGGCAATTACAGCCTAAATTTTCCGAGGTAGTGATTCATATAAATCGTTATTTGTTTCCAAAGGAATTTTAGACCATTTTTTAGTTAAAACATCCTCCAGTTCTTTTAGAGACGAAGGCGGCGGAAATCGACTTCTTACTTGAATATCTAAAATTTACCATAAATGCTCAATAATGTTAAGGTCTGGGAATTGTGGTGGTCAGATGAGATGCTCAACTTCATTTTAATGTTCCTCGTATCATTCCTTAACAATTCTAGCTGTATGGATTGGGGCATTATCATCTTGAAAGATGGCGTTCCCCTCCGGAAACAGTTCTTGAACCATAGGATGAACTTGGTCGCCCAAAATTCCTAAATAGTCTCGGCTGTTAATTCTTCCATGAAGTGAAATTATTGGCCCGGCGAATTTCTAAGAAATAGCACCCCAGATCATCACAGAACCCCCGCCATGTTTTACGGTTGGGAGAAGGCAGTCTGGATTAAATGCTTTTTTCGGTTGTTTCCAAACATACACTCAGCCAGAGGTCGGAAATAAGGTAAACGATGATTCGTCAGAGAAAATCACATTTTTCCACTGCTCGAGGGACCAATTCTAGAGGTTTCTACATCACTCTAAACGCTTTGAAACATTTGTCTTTGAGAGCAGAGGTTTTCTAATTGCAACTCTTCCGTGGAATCTGGATTTGTGCTGCTCTCGATCAACAGTTTTTGTGGAAACTGGGTTCTGTAGGTGTTCATTGAGTTCTGCAGTGATTTAGGAACAGTGGTCTTGCGATCTTCTCTAACAATTCGTTTAGAGTCCGACGGTCTCTCTCAGACAACTTCGACTTTCGGCCAGACATGTGCTTTACTAAGGACGTTTTTCCTTCTTTTTCAAAGGCAGTCATTACTTTTGAGACAGTACCTCTTGTAACGTCATGCATTCGGGCAGTTTCTGTTACACTAGCCTATGCTATGGGAACACCAACAATTTGGCCTCTTTAAAAGTCCGAGAGGTCTACCATTTTTATAAATGATAACCAGCTTTTTTTTAATATATCTAAAAAACAGTTATTTTAAAGAAACGTATCAAGTGATAAAAATAATACACAAAAAACACTAAAATCTGTCAAGTTTTGATTGTTTAAAACATGTTCAAAGATTATGATGCCAAAATGTTTGGTGTTTCTATTATTTTTGTCCAACACCTGTATATGCCAACAGTGATTCAAAACCTAATTCTGAACTTCATCATATACTCGTATGTTCAAGTTCAACTCACTTCCATTGGTGCACAAGAATTATTGAGGATGTACTTTGAAAAAAAAATTATTGCAAAATTGTCAAGGCACAATACGAAAAACTACAGAACACATTTAATTGATATATGTATTGTGACATGACTCTTGTTCTCTTTACTGCTTCAAGTTTCGTGGCAGTTTCAGTAAGTATTTTACAAAACATAGCATAAATTTACAGAATGCTCACTTGTAGTGCTAGAAAACAGTCTCTATTAGCACGTCATTTTCCGAAATTACAACAGCTTCAAAGGGTGGATCATAACCTACACTAGAGTGATTTCGTTAAATATTTAACAGTAAATTGCCTCACCTGCTTGGGGAGCCATGCGATGGCCGGCAAGATGAAATTGAATAGATAGTAAGATGGGTCAATCCAAGATGGCTTCCTTTGCACAATAATTTTTTTTTCCTGTTGCATGGTCATTGCTGAAATTTTCACTTTTTTGTACACTGAAGTGCTATAAAGAAAATGTTCAGTGTACTTCCCTAGATCACAGCAATTTACCTGTAACTTTTAAATTTTCATCACACATTTGATTACAAGGAAATGTAACGGATCTAACTCACCCAATTGATGTGCTTAGATCAGTTTTACAATGCAACAAAATATTTAGAGTACTTGAAATGTTAGGCTAGTTGATGTTTTATTGAATAAAAAACAAATGTTCATTTCAATATTTACTACAGAATGATGGATATTTAGCCTCTCTTAGTCTAGCAAACTGATAATTGTGTGTGAAAAAGTGAAATACTGCTAGTGAAATATTCTACTCTATTTTCATGAATGAAAGCTTCCGATAATTGCTGATATAAAATATTTCTTCTATAGAAGTATACGGACCGGCACACGGAGATTGGAGTATGTAAAATGATAAACTTAGTTTCTCATTACCAATAAGAGTAGGGATGCAGAATTAGAGTTGTCTTACAACTCCCATGAATCTGATTGACATTTGGAAATAAAATATTCGATATTCCAGCCAGTGTCTGACCAGAAGAAATTAAACCTATGAAAAAAATGATTTCCGCATTCATTAATAGGAAATCTGAATTGAGTTTCTTTGTTTATTTTCAGTACGATGGAAAACGATTTGCACAAAATAAATCATTTCCCACATTTTGTTTTGCATCCATGATAACTAAGTAACTAGCATGGATTCAAAACATTAACGATCTATTATTTTCGTTTCCCATCTAAATCGCACTATGTACATCATGCAGTGGTTCAACGTATTCGCTTAGCGTTGCATTCGAGAGCTGTCAATGTTACTTTCACTCAACGAAACCACGTGCACCATCATTACGACTTATGACTTGTCTTACTTTCATCTATGCGGCACGGATGCACCTACTCTATGTACACTAGGTTGTGATGCAACCGTGTATCCGCCCGTACCGACACTGTTTGCACAGACATGCATAAACTAAGAATATGAAACGAATTCTCAGTGTATGCATGTGTGTATACATAGTATCGGTATATCCTATTTTTGTTCATCATAAATTTAATGAATAAAGAATTTTAATATGTACGAATATTTATTACCCCTCACTGTCTATCCTTCATCGAGGCTATACTTATATTTCTCTACTATTACAAAACGTGTACCTCATCACAAAACATGTTGGTTTCACTAATGCACAACACATCCGTTTTCGTGATCTCAGACGTTATTGTTCTTCACTGATACAAAACTCGTGCTTCACTGATACAAAACTTATTCTTCACTGACACAAAACTTGCATTCTGTACTAACGTGGAACTTAACTTTCATTAGGGAAGTTAAATTCTTTCTTCATTATTTTAATAGGAGTCCTGCTTCCTTGCACGAATTAGAATTCTTAAAAATTAATGCAAACCTAATTAAAGAAAACAATTTTGCTCCATGGTTTTTATCAATTCAACGTTTCAGTAGCAAAAATTATTACTCTGTGCTAAAATCAGCATGTATTGATATTGTCCGTGAAATATCCGTGAATAGAGCAACTCAGTATGACAACATCAAATTTGAAGTATGATACCCGTTTTCGGAACTCTCTTGATGCCCATCCTTATCATTTGGCTATGGATGTGTGCGATCATGCCTACTAAGTCGACTAATAACGAACATAAAAAAATGTATTAATAGTGCAAGATATAGCATAGAATAACGAACAAGAGATTCGATGTAAGTCGCCATATATATTAATAACATCTTCACTTTTTAGGAGCAAAGCAATGGTGGCTAGAAATTCAATATGAGGTTGTCTGGTTGTGACAGTCAAAGGCAAGGCTTCTCTCCAGCACCACCACCAACCTTCACACTCACTGGACTGCGCTGTGGTGGCGGCTGTTGCCATGTACTGAATTCCCCTTCTCTTTACTGAGGGCACGAGCTAATCCGAGCATAAAAACATAATTTAGTGTCCTCCTCTCTCTTTTTCTGTCTCTTCCCGTCGTTATGGTTCCTTTCCACTGAAAGTTCATGGTGATCTGTTCCTAATGTTTATGAAAATTTGTTAATAGTGTTCATAATGAGCAGTCCATAATGTTCATGAAGATTTTTTCATAATGTTCATAACGATCTGGTAATAATGTCCATAATGATCTGTTTATAATGTTCATAATGATTTGTTAATAATGTTAATAATGATCTGTTCATAATGTTTATAAAATTCTGTTTTTGTTCTTAAGTCGTATGAACAAAATTTGGGTTCCCGCACTCGTCATTTCGAAGGAAGCATCTGTTTTGTCAGCATATTTTTTTCGAAATTTCAATGTAGAAATATTATCTTACAAATGCTTCCATTAAGTACTCATTTTATAGAACGGATGTGCAATTAGTTGAAAATCAATGACTTTCACTTGTTTGAGTTCTCAATCAAAAAATCTCATTTAACTAGAGATTCCAATTTAGTATTATGGTATGAAAAAGTCTTGTTTAATTGAAAGTTAGTTGTATCAGAGAAATTTTCATTTCATTTCAGTTAAAGAGAGTCTGTGCCAATACTATTTATAATGTAATTTTGTGAAATATTTTAAAACTGGAGTCTTTCCGCTTCATCATTGTATTCAATTATATTTACCTTGAAACGTAAGTATTCGATGAAAAAAAGCAATCCAAGGACCCTGTATGCTTATGTGATACTATAAGCTACATCTCTTAGCTAATATGCAAACACAAATTGCCCCCAAAAAATGTATACAGTTTTAAAAGGATGTAGTTTGAATACTACTTGTGCTAGAAGGCTGGGACAGGTCTTATTCGAAAGAACAAGATCTAAAATTTTATTGTTACCTACCTTAACACGTTGCCTGCGATTGCCTAGCTGGTGCAAATCTTTACTTTGTACACACAGTCACTAGAAAGCCTTGAAAAAATTATAGAACCTAACCTGAGCGACCCACCGGCGGGTCGTATCGCACTCAACGTGTTAATTATAGTTTACCATTAATTTGTAATGTTAATGACTTACATTAATTTTTAATGTAATACTTACATTAAACCTTATGAATACTAGTTGTATTCAAACTAGTGTTTTATAATGTATACATTTTTTGGGGATACCCTGTAGTATGAGTCTGTCATAACAGTGTTAGAACAAGCTACGTTAAATTCTCACATTGAGTTGGAAGTCTACGATATTCTTGATCAGCCAGTGCTCAATATTACAGTACTCGACTCATAGAAATCAACAGAGAAAAGTACTTATGTTGTTTTATTTCCCTCTACATATTTCTTATTTCCCTACCAGGCACAAGCCTTGGCAAGGAAATTATTCAATTACTTTGAAGAATACTGAATACCCTTTTAAGTTAAACAATCTTTTGCAGGGACTAAAGGAAAAAGAGAACTGACCATGGTACTAAGAAAATTAAACAAATGATCATGAGGTCACAAACAATGATCAAGTTTTCGTTTAAGCGCTGTCAAAGTAGAGTAATATTGGAGATTGCTCTGATTTTACTTCTCAGCTGAAAATAAATTGCAAAATAAGTTTTTCATCTATTACGTACGTAAGGTTTTGTTAGTAAATCTGGCTGATCAGTGGAGCGCCATTCCCCTTTGCAAGCACAAGACTCGTGGCTTATAAATATGAACAAAAAATAAGGTAACTTTTTACTTGATTTTTTTGCAACCTGAAGGTAGGAAGCTCCAGATCTGACCGATAAAAAATTAATCGATAGATATTTGTTTCAGCCTTTTACGTTCCCATTTTTACTGCGTGATGATCATCGTTTATTTATGAGCCACCAATAAAATTTTCTACGAACACCTTGATGTTTTTTCGATTGTGAGGGCATTAAAAGGTGGCAGGAGAAATAGACGCTCATAACATTGATTTTATAGTTTTCACTATTTCTATGAAACTGCTTGAATTTGAAATTCCACTATATAATAATACACAGTTTGTTGCTTGCTTGTTTGGTCTGTCTCTCTGTCACGCTTTTAAGGATTTAGATAGCAGAAAATTCGTTGAGTATACATGTATTGTAAGCATTTCATTGTGGACACCAAAGGCACATCCTTCAATATAGAAACTCCTTCACAAAGCCCGCGTTCACAGGCAAATCAAACGAATTTTTTCATTTAACACGTGAATCTTCACGTGTGGGTCTACTAGTACTAAATAATATTGTCTATTCACCGTCAACAAAGCCCTTAGGGATCACATCGACCGACGAAACCCTCCTCTCACACTACTACTTGAGCAAACACTCGAGTCCAGGGTTGCCAGAAGGTTTTCGTGAATAGTACAACTTTCAAGCTCAAAACGTAACAAATCCGACGAAATCGTAACAAATTAAAATTACTAAATAATTGCACTATTTTTTATATTAATTCCCTTCTATGCGTTTTTGCAACGTGCTTCTAAACTCATATTATGCGCTCATTGAACATAATGCTTCTACATCAAGTCATTTGTAGAATTTTATTGCAATAGAACTTATATGATATAATATTAACTGAACACGATCAAACGTGTGCAATTTTTTTCATTATTTACTAGATTCTAACACATACAAAAATTGTGTTCTATTGCTAGGTTCATTTTCTCTGCATATATAGATAGAAGAATAAAATGTTTAATGCCCTTTCAGAAAGTAATTTCTTTTTCAGTGTTGATGTATAAATTCTTTCTGGTTATTAACTTAATAACTGGGAGGGCTTCCAGTGTGTACAGCAAGTGTCAGAAAATAGACATTTTGAATACAAAAGAGGGTAATACAAGACAGGTAACACATGTCAACTGCAATTTATTTTTACTACAATATATAAGATGGACACTGGAAGCATCTAGAAAAATGAGGCAATTAGAGTAGGCTCTGCATTAGTTTGAACAGTAATAGATAACGATGACCATCACCGCCTGTTCCTTTCCAAACATCGTTCTAAAATTTTGTTCATTTCTTTTTCACTAATGCAATACGTGTCGTCTTAAGTGAGTTCCCCTCTTTCGTTGTTTAATTGTCTATACTTTGTTTTTAATATATTATTAGGAAATTTCCAGGGAAGGGGAATGATAGTATCATATTTTTCTCACATAAACGTTATCTGGATCAATTGCCTGAACTATATCATTTAACGAAAACTGGTCGAAAATTTGCTCCATTAACGGTACATAAAAGTTTAAAATCCTTACTCATAAGAACCTAGCTCTTTGTTAGATCGTAATTTTCCTGCTATCGTCTAAAAGTAATCAAGTTCATGCTGTTGCTTGCCGCTGGCCCAGCTACTCTCGAACTGCACAGCGATGCTGCGGTGGGATGCAGCAAAATGAAACGTTCCGAATACATACTTTGTATGTACGTTTAAAACCATTTTCTAAAAATCCATTGATCCAAACATCAATTATTACGTAAACTAACTTTGAATGTTGAAATAGTAACAACTTCTGTTGAAGTCGTAACAAAAGTAACAACATGAAGACTTGTGAGCAAAAAGTAACACTTTTGGTACGAACGTAACAATTTTGGCAACCCTGCTGAGGTCACCGGCCCATAGGGGAATAAGTACAGGTAACTGTGCTCACCTGCCAGACATGACCTTGGCGGTGGACTGGTTGTAATTGACGGTGGACTGGCTGTGATGGGCGGTGAACTGGTTGTAATTGACGGTGGACTGGCTGTGATGGGCGGTGGACTGGCTGATGACTGGCTACTGGCATACCTTAGTGAAGAGCACTGATGGTTATTAGTGGACTGAATTCTGTGATGTTTAATTGGCTCCTAAAAACGTTTATATGTACTCATTTATTTTAGAAAATAATATCTAAAAGTAGACGAAATACTGGAACTTCACAAACAAGGCTGAGGTTTTACGACTACAATCGCTCCTGTGCGTTAAGAAATTGAAAACTTGTTCAGTTTCTTTGTCCAGTTCAGGAACAAGAGACGCTTGGCAAAACTGATGAAGTGAATCTGTCGGTTTTCGTAGTTTTAAATCAAACAGATCTTTAGTCTTACTAATCTAAGCTGGTGACATTATCAGCTTTGAATAACCGAAGGAAGGTAATAGTTCTGTTGATGGAATCATTTGATACAAACTTAGAACGCCGAGAACTTGTTCATTGTATCTAAGATGAACTTTGAATCACTGAACTGGGCCTCATTTTCTATTCGATGACAGACAGAACCTTCCACTGACCATCATCAGACAAACCGGTACTATACAACCAGATAAAAACTGGTACTAGGCAGAGACCAACTGGTACTGGTTACCTGAACCACAACTGGTACTGGATACCTGGACACCAACTAATACTGGATACCCGGACACCAACTGGTACTGGATACCAGAACACCAGCTGGTACTGGATACCCGGACACCAACTGGTACTGGATACTTGGACACCAACTGGTGCTGCATTACCGAACTTAAGTTTTTAATATCAGTATGGAATTGAATTTGTGACCCAAAACAGTCATATACGTAAAACGCAAAAGCTCATCAAGGTGTAAAGTAAGTACTGTCGGTCTGTCGGTTTTCGTAGTTTCGTAGAACCAAGAATGGGCCAAACGGCTCGTTCCTATTGCCTTATTCTATTCTATTCTATTCTATTCTAGTACGAGTACATGTAACGGATATCTTCGCTTTTAATGAGATAAACTCCCTGCACATCATTTTTGAAAGCTAGCCCCTTACTTCTCCCAAGTTAAATTCAACCGTCAGCTGGACATCATATGAAAAATCGACTGTAAACAATAGTCCAGCATCATTATTATTGTTTCCCTCATTGAAATGAATGAATGAATTCTAGCACTGGCCATCCGCTGAGTGCTGCACGGGATGAGGGAGAGCTGTCATCTGGACAGCAGGTGTGTTGGAGACTGAGGAGTTTTTAATGATGAATCATTAAATGAGAAATGGCTTTATATTTACACAGTACTGGCTGGATGAACCAACGTGAACCTGCATGGTAACTCGCTACTCAGTCAGTAAACATATAACAGTTAGTCAGTAAACATGTAACAGTCAGTCAGTAAACATGAGTCAGTCAGTAAACATGACAGTCAGTCAGTAAATCGTCGTATAGTAGTAGATTTCTTCACTACAAGTCAACGAATACAAGCGAAGGTAAAAAACTTATCTTCTTCAGCCACACACAATCTCAACTTCGTAATTATGTCACGAACGAAACTTTTGGGTTCCTAACTGCGCATATATAACTGTAAGATTGATAGGCCAGTAAACTGCGTTAATACACTGTACGATTGACCAATCAACAAACTGCACAGGTCTAACTGAAGGATTGAGCGACCAATCAACTGCACAGTCACCCATGGGCGACACATGTAACTGTACAGTAAGCTTTACCATCAGTTTGCATCTCAAATAGACACGTGCAGGACTGCATTCACAGGTGACGCGTTCAAGTGGAGCTGGCTTGCATTGCTGGCCAAGTATACAGTCATAACTACTCGTAACCACCAAATGAAGTCATTACAGATGTTCCGATATATCACACAATATAGTATCACACAGTACAATACGTGTGATACTGTAACTTATTGGTATTGTATTGTACCAAAGTACAATACAATACCAATGCAGTATCACACAGTACAGTACCACACAGTACAGCATCACACAGTCGAGAATAAATACTTAACACTGACATCTTAAGACTAGTGATGATGCTCCCGGCGACTGTCTCCGCTCCGTGCTGGGATCACGGCTAGGTGTTTGCGCAGGTGTACCTGACGGTTCAAATCAGAGGCAGACAATGATAGTTGTACAGGATACGGTAACAAAACTTCCTTTTTTTTAAAGGAAGTTCCTTTCAAAAAAAAGGATGTTATGTTGCCACACCCTGAACAATGGCTGTTCGACAAGGAACGTTGAGTACCAAGTGATGTTATTAGTTGGGGTTCATTGGTTTCCTATTCAAATTTTCTGCCCCTAAAAGCGTACCCTTGTGACTCTGAGAGCTTGCTTTCAAATATGTTTTTGAAGCAGCCTCACTTCTGTGGCTGTTTTGCTTTGTACTAGTACAGAGCGAGATAATTCTTGACACTCTTTAGTTCAGGTGCAGAGCGAGATAATTCTTGACACTCTTTAGTTCAGGTGCAGAGCGAGACAATTCTCGACACTCCTCCGTTAAAGTGCTGAGCAAAATAGTTCTTGACACTCCTTCGTTAAAGTGCTGAGCAAAATAGTTCTTGACACTCCTTCGTTAAAGTGCTGAGCAAAATAGTTCTTGACACTCCTTCGTTCAACTGCAGAGCAAAATAATTTTAAAGGACAATGAAACCAACTCATTTTTACGACAGGCTTTTATGGACAAATATTTACAGATCCGCTATTCCAGTGGCTTATCTTTATAGATAACTCTCTGTACTTTGCATTTATTCTCCCATTAATTCTCATGAAAATGATAATGGGAATAATCATGGGATGACGTAAGATAAATTACTATAAAAAGGTGTAATGTTATATGCTCAACAAGTACACATATATAACATACAGTTATGTGTCTGTCACCAGTAGGAATGCTAGAAAACAGTTCCGACTGAACTTTTCACACTGTTAACAGTTCTGACTGAAGTTTTCATTCTATTAACAGTTGTGAAGTCCCAGCTAACAGTTGTGACGTCACTGTTCACGCAGCTAAGAGTTGTGACGTCACTGTTCACCCAGCTAACAGTTGTGACGCCACTGTTCACCCAGCTAACAGTTGTGACGTCACTGTTCACCCAGCTAACAGTTGTGACGTCATAGCAATGAGTACTGGTACTCTGATTCTAAACAACATTGTCTGTAAAAATTAGGTTTTGATTTTCATGTACTAATCCACACGATTGAATAAATTTAATAATAGTCATTACGATTATAACAGAATTATTACTGACAACAATAATAATAACAACAATAACAATAATGATATAAGTTTATAATAAATTTGAATAATGTTGGTAACAGTTTCATGTATCATCATAATAATCATGAAAATGATATTAAAGGTAGGCAGTATTGAGGTGGCTGGGTGATCGTTAGGTGATGCAACTGGTGATGTGTTACAAGTTGTTGTATTAGGTTGTTACAAAAATAATGGCCGCTCAAAGGTCTGGGGTTTGAAAAGTAATTTTAACACCACTTTTTTTAGATTATTTTCGATGAACCTTGGCATGCATAACAATTAATGTGTGCTCATTAATATTTTGTAACTTCTTTTCATACAGAACATAATTTTAAAGGATAGAATCCCTTCATGATGAACATGACAAAACATGACCTTCGCCTACTTATGTTGCACGAGTTCAAACTTGGGCACAACGCCTCCGAAGCTTCTGCCAATATCAACCGAGCATGGGGAGAAGAGTCCACAAGGGATCGGACAGTACGAAGGTGGTTCAGGAAATTCCGGAGTGGTGATGAGAGCCTTAAAGGTGAAGAGGGTAGAGTACGTTTGGGTAGTCTCGAGAACGAGCAATTGCATGCGGTTGTTGAGCAAAATCCACGTCAAAGTGTTAGAGAAATTTCTCAGACACTTGGTGTCAGCATTGCAACAGTCTTGCGCCATTTGAAGATTATTGGAAAGGTGAAAAAGCTCGATAAATGGGTTCCTCATGAGCTCAATGAGAATCAAAAGCTTAGGCGTTTTGAAGTGTGCTCGATGCTCTCTCTGCGCAACACCAACGA